>CAJQZM010025563.1:0-18423 GCA_907164665.1 Colias nastes
TGTTTCAAGAAAAAGGTATTCAATTCTGATAATTGCCAAAACACCACAAGCTGACTGAGTGCAAAGAATCTCATATATGTACAGTTTGGATCTAACCAACGCACAGGCGTCCACTGCACTGGTGTAAATTGGAGAATTGCACGCTTTATTTTACCAGTTGTAGAAGAAATGTCCCTAAAACAAAAACAAGACACATTTAACATCTATTGGATTTATTTGACCTCCAGCTTTTTACTTATTGATAAACTTACCTGATGCTAACCCATTTGTACTCCCTCATTTCTAAAGCCTTACATATCTTCAAACCACACCAAATTCCAAATCCATTGCATATAAGAACATCTAGGATGATTGAATCCCACCAACATTCTAAGAAATTCGGTAATAAATGTGCAAATGCTATCTCAGTTATTTCCCACATTATTGAGATGGCCCATAGAAGGCCTGTATGTCTAAATAATATCGCTTTAAACATCCATCCCAAAAAATGACCCCAAGCAAAAACATCCAAGTGTGACCAGATTCTGGACAAACTTATATCAGTGCAATTCACAGCATATTCCTAAAAATATAAATAAAATGAGAGAATGATTAACAACAAAAAAAAACAAGTATGTATTTCAAATTTCAATTCTTATAATACAACATACCTTATCCATGTCAATATGGAAATTGCGTAAGTTTGGATCAATCCAATACATTATGGCATAGACTGACGAATGACTTTGGAATAAAAGGAACAATAATGCCAATAAGTAAAGCACTGACATGCCAAAAACAATTCTCCATACAGCTGGGTGAGGTCTCGTAAAGGGTCCATTAGGAAATGTAAGTACTGATACTATTAAAAAGAAAAATACTACACAACATATTCCAGACCATATATTGTCTTGAATATTACTTTCATCTCTGAAAAAAAAGTAAGGTGTTGATTTAGAATTATGCCATTAATAGGGATTATGAGTGTGAAGCGGGAACGTATATGGTTAAGGTTATCATCTCCCACCACTTCCAATTGCTGGAACAAGTTTTTTAATTAAAAAAAAATCATTTTAGGATTTTAATTCACCAATATTTATATTTAATCCAACATACAGTATATTATGGGATAATAATAGGTTTTCTGACAGCTCCGGCACTGCGGGAAATGCGGGCTGCATGCGAACCCTTGTGAAACAAAGCACAGTCATTTGACAATATTAAGATACTACACCTATATGTTAATATATACCTTCATAGCATTTCAAAATGATTTGTAACTGAAGATACTTTGAACCTAAAATAAATACTTTTTAATTACATTCCTATACACCATGATCACAATTATGATGAAATAGGATGAAATACTATTGGAACATTAGACTATAAAAGGCAGGATAAAATATGGTATTTCTTTAGAAATTTGCGGCAAGGGAGGGGGGAGGTAAGGGGAGACCCCCTATAAAGTGGGGGGGTGCGGAAACCCCCCCTTCTATTTTTTTTGAGATTATATTTATAAATGTAGTTAGAAATATATCGAAGATTATGGGCTTTCTTGACTGCTCCGGTGCTGCAGAACGTGGCGCTTGCCTCCGTGTACCTCGTTGCAGGCAGGAGTCTTCACTCGCCTTCGTAGCTTCGGCTTTTTGGTCGCCTTTGGCGACCAGCCTCAGCCACTCCGGCTCGCTTGACTCTGCCTGCTCCTCAGCACACGCGGGCACCACGCTCCTCCGCGCCTCCGACTTTTTTAATACACTCTAGTCACTAGAGTGTATTAAAAAAGTCGGAGGCGTGAGAGTAGACTAGAGTCTAGTGTATGACAGACAAGTACCACGTGGATTCGGGGTGGACAGATTCGGTTCCGTTACTAACAATTTGTGTGCAATATACATACAATATTTTTTTTTTAATAATTATTTATTCAAATCTTGTATACATGTTTGATACAATTTACAAGGGCAATGAATGGATCCATTTTATTTTTTTCCACCCAGCGTCTCCACATATTATATTCTTTAATAATATCATCGAAGTTTGGGTGGATATAGTTATCTTTTTTAAAAAATCTTTTTACAACACGCCACTGGGACTCAATTCTTTGAGTATTAGTCCCATCAGGGGCAACAAATGGGTTGTCTGGGTCTGAGTGATTAACTTTTTTATGAACATACCCATGTTACCCCAATCATATACTACTCGTCAATAATTGATATGAATTGTTGTCCCTCAGCAACATGCTTTTGAATGAACTATGAAGGAACTATGGTTTTGAATGTACATTTTGACATTTGTTATCTCTTTCAAACACAATTCTTGTAGTTTTGTCAATGTAACTCAAACAATTTTGAACATAACCTCAAAGATTAAAATTAAGATTTCTCTGTTAATACACGTTTCCGCACGAAAAGCCGCTAATATATGTTTCGGGGCATTATTATCGATCGAAAAAAATTAAAATCACGCCGAAATTCGTGCCGCAAGTTTCTAGTCAACCCTAAAATATTGAGTTCATACCTGACAAATGCTGTATAAATAACTGCCGCAATTGATACAGCTAAAAGTGTAATAGTATGTGGTTTATAAAAAAATTCCAGCGAAATATCGTCTACAGGTCTTTCGTTTATTGAACTAAACGCATATTTATATTCATCCGATCCAGTTGTACTACCACCCTCCATGGTATTTTCATTTATAATCGTATATTATGTAACTGAAATAAATAAATAAAGAATATTATCAAAATTAAAAGACTAACGATGAATTCAGTGGAAAGTATAAAATATTTAACGTAAGAAAAGAATGACCACAAAATGCTTGTAAAAAATCCTAGGTTTTACTTTTTAACAATATATGAAAGGAACAATGGTTAATTTCATAAATTAAAGAAAAAACTTATATTAATATTCATTATTCACAAAGATTTTCCATCACCTGATAAATTTTATTCATGAAATTAAACAATTATTACACCTCGTATCATCATTTTAGAAAATAAACTCGTGAATGATTTTCAAATTCAAGCTCTTTTCGATATTTTAAATGCTTTGATACGGGTCTTTTTTCACTTTTCAAGTAGGTAGGTACACTTCAAAAATTTCACAAATTGGAAATTTTATGTAGATAAAAAATTAATTTAAGTTACATTTGATCGGTGGATCGATCCTTGTCATTTGGTTCTTTTAATATAGACTAAAATCTTTATTCATTTATTAAATTTTGATACGTTACGTTCACTATCCATGCGCACTCTTTTCTTATTTATGATTTATGATCGGGTAGATCCCAAAAATGAAGATCAACTTTGATTCCCACGAAGTGTGGTAACTTTACAACTAAGAAAAAAATATACCGGCTGAATTGAGAACCTCCTCCTTTTTTTGAAGTCGGTTAAAAAATACATGATCTGTTTAACACGTAAAGCCTCCTCTACACGTCAACAGATGCGTCCGCGGACTCTGGCAGATGCGTCCGCAGATGAATTTCCACGAGCTGTCCACACGTCTGTAGGTCGATCAGTCTATGTTCATTCTTGGCAGACGCAACTCGCACTCGCACATTAACATTTAAAAAATGGATATTGAGACCGTAGCTGCCGCGGCTATTTATTTATTTAGTACTTTTAACTACTACTTGAGTGTGCATCGCAGTAGAGTTATTTAAAAGAAATGGAAAAGAAGAAGGTGGTGGAAGAACATTTTTATTTTTGTGATATTTATTTTTGGGATTCCATAAACAGTTTTCAGCTTGATATAGCTCAATAAACCTAAAAGTTTCCTCTGTGCTTATATTGTTCGTCATTTCGAGCGTTTTTACGAATGATGCGACACAAAAAGCACGCGTGCACTCGCAATCGCAACTCCGATCAAACTGATGCGTCCGGCGTCGGCAGACGTGTGGACAGACGCCGGACGTTCGCGCCGAAACCCTTTGATGCGGGACACAATACCGACAACAAACGGATTCGAGGCGGACGCATCTGCTGACGTTAAATACCTACCACAGACGCACAAATCACCCCCTCTACACGTCGGCGGACGCATCCGCAGATGACGTCTGCAGATACATCCGTTGACGTGTAGAGGAGTCATAAAACATAATCCCTTCCACCCTTAGAGTATATATACTATCTATAGAGTGCGAACAACGAAGTGGGACCAGTAGGCACAGGTGGGAACAACACGACGTTCCCGCCGCGAGCGCTCGTAGTCGTGGTTGAGTGCTATCGAAGTGCGTTTCTCTAGGGATTTTTTTCATATTTACGAATAAACATGGTGAAATGTGCAGTTCGATCTTGCAAGAACGATACTAGAAAAAAAACACAAAATTGAAATCCAGTATCACATTTCATCGGTAAATCGATTGTTGTATTTATTTTTTATGAAAATAAATCTAGCATCGCGGGGGTGAAGGGGAAGTGGGAGGCGGACACGCGCAGGCTCGCTCGCGCACCTCACTGCCGCCACGTGATCGTAGTGATGTGACTTGACCAACGCTGTCTGTACTCGATAGTTTACAAGAAGAACTATATTTTAACATATTATTTATTTAACTTTAAAATTAAAACTCTTTTAAAAATGTATTAAAAATAATTTTGTGGTGTGTTTTGTATCATACACTTTCTAATATTATGAATGCGAATGTATTATAGTGTAAATGTAAAGTATGTAATGTTACGATATTATATTTTAACCGCTGATTTTTGAAGATTCTGGTAGGTATAGAATTGATAAAATTGAATAAAAAAATTATTAATATTGTTTATTATTTCATTTTAAATTTTTAATTATTTCTTATTTTTATTTAACATTTTTTAAATACTATTATTATTTCATTTATTATTAAAAAAATAGTACTAAACCCAATCTTTTATTTTATTAACTTTAATATTTAAGAAGTCCACACGTTTTTCAGATATTCCAATTAAACATTTTCTTTTAAACTACTTATAATAATTAATACAAGACATATTTAAATGGAATAAACACACTTTATTCACTTGGCAAACAAAGGAGGACGCGTCAAATTGGGCCTGAAACTTGGGTTAAGACCAATACACACGAAATATTGTTTTTGTGATAGATCATTACACATACCTAACGAAAAAAATAAAATAAAAAAATAAATCAACCGGTTCTTGTACAGTCAAGGCAAAAAGTTTTATTTATTTGGCTATTATTTTGCGCACAATAACGGTGTTTTTAATTCGAGTGAAGTAAATATAAACCTTAATGTCACTGGAGTGACTGAGTTTAACCACAAAGAACGTCTAACTACGTTGAATCATAATAAACACGGTATAGGTACCTGTTACAACTTACAAAACATAATATTAGTGTATTTCGGTTATTAGAAGGTTTGATTAGTACGTCTTTGTAAGTGAAAGTGAATTGGAGTAACATAAAGATATTCTCATTGTCTTATAACAGTTATTAATTGCAAAAAATATTATACACAAAGAAATAAAACTTGATGTGACTGTACAAAAACCCGGTTGATTATTTTTTTATGTATATTTTTCCTGTTATGTATGTGTTATGATCTATTGTAAAAACAATATCTCATGTGTATTGGTCCAACTGAAGTGTTCAGGCCCAAGTTCCATAGTAAAATGCCCATTCTCCTTTAAAATTACATATTTATACTTTATTCATACATTTCTCCTATAATAACATATTGAATATAAAATTTACTTATGATACATATTTATTTACATAACTTATCGATAGCTCAACACACAATTGATACCTACCCATCACTATTGGTCACACACATATCTATATAGTATCTATAGCTCATTTGCCTACCACAGAGCAAGTAATATCTGCCTACGATGCGCATTTAAGCAATTTGTGCAATACACGCGCTCTATACTATTGTAATAATATAATATACTCTAAGCTTCCACCCATCTAGGCATCTATTCTTGAGGATGCATTTTTCACCTTTAAAACATTTCATCTATAGAAAGCTATTTAACTTGCTCTGTGATAGAAAGGATTTTGATCCGTTGGTGTGAAATACGGTTTTGAGAGGCAAAAATCTCCTTGGGTTCATTATTCATAGAATTTACAAAAAGGTGTTTTCTTATAATTTTTAGGAAACGATACTTAATTTTCTTCAGATATTGTAGTGCATGAGCGTCATGATTGCGTATGATTAGAAAAGTACATTTAATTATTGTGAATAGATTTCTCATCAGTATTTAACTACTCTGTCTTCGATATTCTTATTTTCTGTGTGTGTGAAAGTGAATGTACTGTTGTCCCTTAGAATATAATATTACTAAAGATACCCCCTCGCGTAGTCTTGTAGTCAAAAAGTAAACTAATATACAGTTACATTAAATACAAATTGTAAAAATTAATTTACTACTGAGGTAACAATGATAACACAATATACAGATACATACAGTAAGGAAACTTCATACAAAACGTCCGAAATGGCTCACGCACACAAGCAAGCGTGTTTACGAGTATCCTAAGGGTATTGAGGGGGATCGATAGTAGCGGGTGACACATCCACAGATTTTGAATGACAAAGATACATAGTATAGAAAAAAGTTTGTAAAGTGATGTCAAGGATACACTTCACATTAAATAAATATCGATTGTTCCAGTTTGTAGCCCTTTCAATAAATATATTTGTAAATACCGTATCTGACTACAAGTTAAAAAGAGACTATTTTTTAATTTCTATAGATATGGCAGCATGAGTTTTAAATTATGTTGACATATTTTCTACCAAAATGATAGCTACAAATAGTCACTATTAGGAGTCCAGTCTGTTTAAAGATCGCATCTATTTTTTACGCAATCTAGAAGAGCACAAAAATCTAAAAAAATGGAAACCTTAAAAGAATCTTGTTTAAATTTATGTGCATAATTACGTAAATATTAGGGAAGAAAAAGATAGATATCATAATTATTGTATTTTTATCGATACGTGACGTCACCACTTTGTCAAGCACTAAGCCTGTCAAACTATTTTATTTTTCATCCTAAAACAAAAAGGTGGAGGTTCTATGCTCGTATAATAATAATTTTAATGTATTTTTGCATATTTTGTGTTTTTTAATTTAATTTAATTTATCGTTTTCAAAATAATTTAGTAGGTATACCTACATACAAGTATTGTAAATTCTGGTTTAAATAATTATTGAATTTATGTATAATACAAATATCAAGCATTATAAATAATTTAGGTACATTAAATAGCCTTCGGCGTCCATAACAAAACAAGATTTCGAAATATAGCACTGATAAAAACGTATTTACTTTACAAGGTGTATTAATTCGGATTGTTTCTTCTTGTAAATATTCATATTTAGGCTACACCATTTTTGTATTTTAACAGGTTTTAATCTCAAAATTACCACAAAATCAACTGTGAAAAAAAAGCAAACAGAAATATACAGGCTGAATTGATAACCTCCTCCTTTATTTTTGAAGTCGGCTAGATATCAAAAAGGTAACAGCCCTATTGACAACGGACCAGTGGGCGGGGCTTAAAAAACATGGCTACGTATTGTGTGCAACAAAAGAATTAACCATAAGTTTACATTGAATTAGTGTCATCAATTTTAATTATTTATGTTTTCTATAAATGAATTTTTTCAATTTGTTGGATCATGAATGGATTAATGAATCCTCATTAATCTCATTATGTTTTTTCACAGCATCCTTCTTTATACTCCGATTTACTAGACGCTGATGTCGTGCCTATATATTTTTTTTAGCTTTATTTGATTCTCTAGCAGAGCTTGGTAGATTACACGATGGAACACATGTTTTTTTTAAAGTCATCTTTTTAGTAATAACACCTGAAAAACAAATTTTTCAATTAGTTTTAAATTTATATTTAGATATTTACATTTATATTTGAGGTTAAACATTGTCAACTTACTTGGTACAATAAAATCATTCCTTTGAAAATGTAATGAAGACACTCTCATATGCGGATTTATATTTTTCAATTTTAAAGCACGCTGCCAGGCTTTACATCGATCTACTTTTTCTTTTTTTCCGAAATAATTTTCAACATAAACAAAACTGCTACCAGGTTTAGGTATAGCATGAAAACTAACTTCTAAATTCGTATGAGATTTACTACCACAACCGTTCACCGCACAATAAACTCTACTTTTATTTTTAGTACGAAATTTGAAAGAATTTTTATTAATTTAAAAAAAAAAAATTATTTTAATAGATTCGGTAATATACTTGTGTACTTAAGTGCACACTAAAACTAGTACTTTTTTTGAACACCAGGTGTCGTGACCAAAGTGGTCCGTTGTCACATTTCATCGCAGGGGCTTAGTTTCCTAACTGTATGTACGTTTTTTTCGATCTTTGTTGTGTCGGAGAAAACACGTGCCATTGAGATTTTTGTTAATTAACTTGTTGAGAACACTCTTTTTTAGTGTAAACTGGTAGTGATAACCAAATCTGTGATTGTCTCTATATATATATTGGGGTAAGCGTTTATTTACTAACTTTCCTCACCCATCATGAATCCTGATCCTCCCGACCCTGGTAAACCTCCTGACATCCAGGGTGAGGTGATGGAAGCGGAGCACATAAGTAATAAAAGACAACGGTCAGAGCCATCCGTTGCTGATACAGATATTATCCCGTCTAAAAGACATGTAACAGTTACTAACTACGCGATCGCATCCTCTCAAAGTTCATATGTGGATCCCATTTTATCTAATCCCATTACATATTCCGACAATGACAGTGGTCCTTTTATTGTTTATGTGTCCCGTACAGAGGCCGATCCTGCGGCGGGTTTAACTATCAGGCCGATTAAATTTGGATCATTCCTATACAATAATCGTGTAGCTAACATAGCTAAAGATGGAGTTAAAGCTATTGGGCGTAATAAAATTTCTGTACAATTCAATACCGCTTGTGACGCAAATAATTTTATAAATTTCCCCCCTCTTAAAGATTCAAATTACCAAGCCTCCATTCCAACTTTTCACATCACTCGTATGGGCATTGTCAAAGGTGTCCCTACGGAGTGGTCTATGGAAGAATTTATCAGCCATGTGGATTTCCCAGGTGGAAGAGGCAAAATATTGAAAGCCAGACGGCTTAATAAAAAAATTAGAATAGATGGTGTTACTTCATGGTCACCATCTCAAACCGTTGTTTTGACCTTTCAGGGCCAAGTTCGTCCAGAAAGAATATACTGCCTTTACAACTCCATGCCAGTAGAAGTGTACCAATACCCCACAATTCAATGCTATAAATGCTGTCGGTTTGGACATGTACGCGACCAATGTCGCTCTAAGGAACGTTGTTTCAAATGCTCACAGGCCCATTTGGGCGACTCTTGTCCAATTTTAGAGTCTGATGCAACATGCCTCCATTGTACTGGTAAGCATTATGCCACTGATAGGAAATGCCCCGAACAAGCTAGGCAAAAGGCCATTAAGCAGTTAATGGCATCTGAAGGGATATCTTTTGAGGATGCTTCTAGAGTCATCCCGTCAACTCGTAGATCCTATGCTGAGAGTATTCAGATACAGAATCCTTTATCTATACATTCCCAAAGCCTCCCGTCTTCCCAATTTAATCCTCCTACCCAATCAACACCTAATGTTTCATACAGAAAAACAGTCACTAAGACCCCCCGTTCCCGAGCTCCTCTGGGTAAGTCTTATGATAAGGATGCACATCATTCTATCATTCGTGAACCTCCCTCCTCCCTTTCTAATGGTTGTGCTCTCCCTAATACAGGCTCTTCACTTCCTTTTGATGAACATCTACTTAATATGTGTTTATCTTTTATAGAGACTTTACTTTCTTATCCCCACCAGTTACCGTCCAACGTTGCCGAAAGATTATCCCGTTTCTCATCAATCCTCAATTATGGATCTAGTGTTTCTGCAATGGAACGCTCAGAGTATCCGTCCCAAGAAGCACGAGATTTTTGAATTAATATCCAATCATAAACCTTTGGTTCTTGCTATCTCAGAGACATGGTTAATGCCCGGTTCTCGGTTTAGGGTTCCAGGGTATTCCTGTCTTAGAGACGACAGAGCTGATGGTTATGCTGGCTGTGCTCTGCTCTTGAATAACAGTATTCCCTTTTCACAAATTCCACTTCCCCACCATGGCTGTAACTTTAATGCAGTTGCAGCTAGAGCTGCTAATATTTCAGTCTTATCCGTTTATGTTCCTCATCCCCATCCTAGTTTTATTCCAGAGCTTTCCTTAATCATCTCCTCTCTTCCTCCCCCTGTTATTATTATGGGTGACTTTAATGGCCACCATACTTCTTGGGGCTCGTACATTTGCGACTCCTTTGGATATCTTTTGGTTGACCTCTTTGAAGATCTGAATATGTGTATTATTAACGATTGCCTTCCTACCCGTAGAGTCTCCCCATTACAAAATCCTAATACTGTAGTGGACTTAACAATTTGCTCTTCTGTCTTAGCTCCTTCCTTTTCTTGTTCTACGCTTTCCTCTACTCATGGGAGCGACCATTTTCCAATCCTCATCTCCTGCTCACGCACAGTTCATGTTCCCACTAGAGCTTTCCCACCTTTGCTCAAATTTAAGTTAGGCAATGCCGACTGGGAGAAATTTGCCAACTCCCTTGATACCAAAATAAGTAATCTCCCAAATGCTTCACCTGAGAATTGTTTGGAATCTTATTCTCTTTTTGTTAACTGTCTCGAGACTACTGCTACCGAATCTTTCCCATTGAAAACTTATTCAACTCTGTCTGTTAAGAAGCTGTCTCCTCCCTGGTGGGACCATGAGTGTACTGCCATAGTTAAGGACCGTAAAGAAGCCGAGTTAAGATATGATTCCAGTATGTCTTATGAGAACTTTATTAATTATAAGAAAATTGCAGCACGTACTAAACGGGTGCTATCCAAAAAAAAGAAACAGGGTTGGATCCGTTTCTGTGAGAGCTTATCTCCAAAAACCCCGCCATCATTAATGTGGAATAGTATTCGCCGTTTCCGTGGAGCTCTATGTGATAAAAATAGAGTATCCAACAACTCAGACGTTTGGCTTGATGATTTCATTGACAAACTATCCCCTCCATTTGTCCCCTCTTCTGATCATTTTCCTTGTCCTCCCCATAATTTAGTATCATACGACAGTATGGATTGCCCATTCACCTTGCAAGAACTTGTTACGGTTCTTGATGGCTTAAAAGACTCATCCCCTGGGGTTGATGGTATACCATATTCTTTTCTTTGCAAGTCAGGTGATCAAACAAAATCTTTTTTTCTAAATTTAATTAACATTTTCTTTTTACATGCCATTATTCCGGACTCTTGGAAATCCCAGCTTATTATTCCTATCCCCAAACCCGGCAAGGATCCCCTTAACCCCAATTCCTATAGACCAATCGCCCTGTCTTCTACCTTAGCCAAAATCACCGAACACCTTATTAAAAATCGTCTAGAATGGCTGGTCGAGAACAGAGGCCTCCTAGCTAGTTCCCAATTTGACTTTAGGAAAGGTTTGAGTGTATCAGACAGTCTTAGTATTTTAACAACTGACATTCGTTCCTCTTTTCACAATAAACAGTATTTGGTCGGCGTATTTTTGGATGTAGTTTCAGCGTACGATAATGTTCTTCTTCCAGTGCTCAGACAGAAAATGTTACAGCTGAGTTTGCCTGAGAGGATGATACATTTCATCTTCAACTTATTAATGTTGAGGACGATACAAGTACGCTGTTCTAAAGATACACCTACTAGACATGTATTTAAAGGCCTCCCTCAAGGTTCCGTTTTGAGTCCATTATTGTATTCTATATACACCTGGGATTTGGATAAAGCCATTCCATCGTATTGTAGCGTTCTGCAGTATGCGGACGACATAGCATTGTATACTTCGTCAGAGAATATGGATGTGATTACCTTTCGACTTAACAGCGCCTTATCTTATTTGGAAAATTGGATGAACGATCATGGCTTGTCACTATCGCCCAGCAAAAGCAATGTAGTTGTGTTCACGAAAAAACGCTTGATCCCACAGCCGGTAATATTACTAGAAAACTCCTCAATCCCTGTAGTCAACAAGATTAAATTTCTAGGGGTGGTGCTTGACCAAAAGCTGAATGGTATGGCTCACACTAACTACATTTCTCAGAAGTGCGAAAAGGGTATTAATGTTTTACGCTCCCTAGCTGGTGTTTGGTGGGGATCACATCCATATTGTCAAAAACTAGTTTATAATGCTATAATCCGTAGCCATTTGGATTATGCGTCGTTCATCTTAGAACCTTGCAATAAAACAGCTTTAATAAAATTGGACAGAATACAATACAAGTGTCTGCGACTCATTATAGGTGCCATGAAGTCTACCCCAGTCAATGCCCTTCAGGTAGAATGTGTAGACCCTCCTTTATATCTCCGCCGTCAATATCTGGCAGACAAGTATTTCTTTCGGCTTATACAATTATCCTCCCATCCCCTTCTTCCTAAAATTCGAAATCTACTTCAAATACTTACTCTAAATAACCTCCGTCGTCCATCTGATTTTCCTTGCCTACTTAAAAGTCTCATCAAATTTAACCGCCTTCCGGATCCAACATCCCAATTTAGTATCCATCCTTTATATTCAACTCCGTTTCATGCACTAGTTTTTAACCCCAACATTAATATGAGTTCTGGTATTCAAAAATATGCTCCAGATTCTAATGTTGCTTTTAACTGTCTGGTTTCTTCCTACGGGCGTGGTTATAATCTTTTTTTTACGGATGCCTCAAAAGTGTCAAAACATCTTGCTGTAGGGGTTGCTGTATGGCACCATAACTCTAACACTATTTTACAATTTAAATGTCCCCCTCTCTCTTCTGTTTTTACTGGTGAAGCCACAGCTATCTTGGAAGCTCTCAATTTTATCGACTCTCATAATCTCCAAAATTCAGTTATTTTTTCAGACTCCCTCAGCTGTCTTCAGACTATTACTTCTAACCCTTTCCGCTCAAAGTCTAAATTTCCTATCATCTTTCTAATAAAATCCGCACTTTACAACTGCTTCAGAAAAGGGCTTCAGGTAGATTTAGTACATATTCCAAGCCATTCTGGTATTGTAGGCAATGAGAAAGCTGACGTTCTGGCTAAATCTGCCATTCAACATGGTACTCTGGAGCATTACTCTAATTATGCCCACGATCTCTCTTCTCTTTCTAAGGATCGCTTGGATCATACATGGAACAGTCAGTGGAAAAATTCAACCAAAGGGAAATTTTATAGAGATATCCAACCCTCAATTCCACGTAAGCCCTGGTTCTTCCGTTTCCCTAATATAGACAAGCCTACTGTTTCCACCATTTGCCGTCTCCGTTTAGGTCACAATACCACCCCTAATCATTTATTTAAAATTCATGTTCGTGACCATTCTCTCTGTGAGTGTGGTATAGACGAAGGAAGTTATGACCATTTATTCTTTGTTTGCCCTAAGCTCCGTATCTCACTTCTGGATATCCTTCCCCCAGATGTTCCCCTCCCTACTAATTTTAAGTGTTTACTTTGCCTTGTCCCTACCTCATTTGTGAATATCCTATCAAAATTTATCAATTTTAACAATCTAAAATTTTGAACTCCCTCTGACTACCTATACCTATTTTATGTTATGCTTTTGTGATGTGTTGTGTTGTCTATAACTAATATTTGTTCTTTGTCAGGTTATACAGCTCCATGTAAGAAGTCTTTGAGTAAATAAAAAGTAAATCATCTCAACCGTGATTTTTCCTCAGCACAGAGCACGCTTAACATGAGCATTAACTTAAACTGACCATCCGTTCAAAACTTGACATTGGCAGAATCCGTCCTCACTGGGATCGGGAGTTACCATTTGAAAAAAGAAGAAGAAGAAGAACTGTATGTACGTATATATCTGTCAACTGTGATGATAAGTACAATTTTTATGATTTGACGGAAAAACCAATTCCAGATATTTTTACACACACTTATGCAACCCTAGACCGCGGCTCTTTCAATACGTATAACCACAGAATACATAATAGTAGCTAAACGCTACAGAACGGACACTCTCCGCCTCCCGCCAAAATTAAACTTACCTCACCCCCTCGCGATCAGACATAAAATGGGCCATATTTTTCTGCAAGGACGATACGCAACGAAGATTGACAACATTAATCAAATTGACTTAAAGTAATTTTATTATTTTGGATTTGTCATTATCGTTTTTCGTAGAAAATGGTTAGATATTGTGCTGTTTACGGATGTATTTCATCAGAAAAACGCGAATTTTTTTTTACGCTAGTCACAAATGTGCCAACCATAAAGCGTTAACACACACATTTGCAGTCTCTACAGTGTGACTGTCAAAACGATCATTTTGTATGGAGTGTCCGGGGTGTGGTATAACCACAAATAGTTAACTTATTATGAACCGTTCTCCCGTGAATTAAGACTTATATTCCCTCAAAAAAAATTTGGTAGGTAAGTATGTAAATGAATACGTGCTCGACTGGAACGCGAAGCTAAATTAAATCATATTGTTTATCAGATTGAGTACATATTTCTTTGAAAATCATTGCGAAGAAAAGCTTTTGTAGCTAGCCGGCTACAAAAACTAGCAGCTACTAGTTATTATTCTGTGGTATATGGAAAAATCAACTTTAAGTATAAAGTGGTAGATCATATTTTATCAAAACAAATATTTTTGGTGCACAGTATACCTAATTATTAATAGTGATTTTGAATTTTTAGTAGGTAGTACCATTGATAGACAGTTGAAATTTTCAAAGATGGTCAATGGTGTACCTATTTTGTTTGTTTTGTTGTGGCTATAGAAAAAGCTTTTTTAGGTTCAGCTTATTTGTATGGAACCGTTTGTGTCACGTGATAGCCTGAAATTTAGTGAATAGGGTAGGTCGTTCATAATTTTAGTATAATTGCGAAACTTTGCGAGGATGGATGTGTGTGTGTATGTTTGTTACTCTTTCACGAAAATACTACTGAACCGATTACAATGAAATTTAGCACACATATAAGAGGGCTTTATTGAATATATACCTAGGTAGATATTTGTTTTATAAATTTTAAGAACATTTTTCCATTTTATGAGTATTATTTTAGAGACTCATCCCCTGACCCCCAACACTTTCGGAATTCCTGAGATGAGTGCATTTAAGCAAACACAAACTACTCAGCTTTATTAATAGTAGGTATATTATTAAACCAGTCTACTAATTAGAGAACTAGGTATTTCATGTCAGTATGATTAATAAAATTTAGCCTATAACTTAGTAGATCTATCTTTCTAATGGTATGACATTTTTTAATTGGAAAGGAGTTTTTGCATTAAATCCAAACAAAAACAAAACAAATTTTCTTCCTTAAAAACACATGATAATCTTATATATAAAATTCCCGTGTCACAATGTTAGTTACCATACACCTCCAAAACAACTGGACCAATTCTAATGAAAATTTTCTGTGCATATCGGGTGGGTCTGAGAACCAGCCAACATCTATTTTTCATACCCCTAAGTGATAAGAGTAAGACAGAATAACGTTTGCCGGGACAGCTAGTTAGTATATAATTGAAGAATTACATAAATTATAATGCATATTTATTAATTACATCTATCTGTAATAAATAGTAGATAAACATTTATTAAGAATGAAATGAATAAGTGATTGAAAAATATAAAGACATATATTATATCTCAAAGTTTAATAATCATATTCAAACATCATCTGCAGTTGGAAGCCAGAATGCCATATTTGTACAAGCAGATGCTAGTAACATATATTTTGGATTGAATTGAACACATTGAATGGGTGCAGGATGATCACCATTTAAAACGCAGACTTTGTATCCGGTATCAGCATTCCAGACATGTACCCTTCCATCTGTAGAACCACTAAATATGTATTGTGAATCAGGGCTGAAGGATGCTTCAATTGGTATTCCTTTATTATTAAGATGTCCAGTAAATGTTTGAAGTGGAGTCCCATGGTAGGCATCAACTAACCTTATAATGGAACCATTTGTACTTATAAGCATTGTTTTTCCATCGCGAGAAAACTTAAGACCTGTCCAATCACATTCTTTTTCCTGATTTAATTTAAAAGTAACAAATGGTCCTTTATCAAATGATCTTAAGTCGTACAATTTAATACTTTCTGAATTGACGCCAGCTGCAAAAATTAGCCCTTCAGGGTCATAAGCTGCAACTGGTCTACCTGATAAATGCATAAGACCTTGACAATTTGGAGAGCGTAAATCCCACAGACGTAGAGTTTTATCCAATGAACCTGACAGGAAGGTATCTTCCACAGGTGATAAGCACAATGTTACAACCTTTTTTGTATGTCCTGGGAAATATCGTATATATTTGTTATCGTGTAATGATAAATATCTTATAGTGTCATCAACTTTGGTTGAACTATGAATTGCAGTGTTCTTAGCATGTGTAAAATGGATTAAATCAACACCATATTTTTTACTATTTACAGTTATCATTTGCGTTCCTTTTTCACAATCGTATATAACAATTTGGTCATCTTCACTGCACGATATTAAAGTCTCTCCACTCGGTGAGAAGTCTATACTATTAATTTTATCAGTATTTTCTCGGAAAACTTTTGCCACCTTAAAACTCCTCACAACTTGATCCACTAGTTTCATCATTGGTTATAATTTTAAGATCTTTTTAACTTATAAAATACGATTGAAACATAAATGTTATTACTTAAATGTTAAGTTTATTTATCCAGCATTTGATGAACTTTTTTCCGAAACTTAAATCATTAGAATCAACTATTATTGAATAGAATTATGTTTTGCGATCACCGACAATCGAATACAAAACATTACCAACCAGGGGGCGTTCACTTTGTTCCACTTCCACGATCTATGCAACATACCTTTGGGGGTACGAGCACAGGAAGTACGAGCAAGTGTGGTCATAAAAAAAAAATATATTATTATGATACGGCAACACTAAAAAATTATAGAACTTCTGTATTACCAAATGAAAATGCCAATTCCTGATTTGGGGAGAAAGTAAGCAAAGAACAAGTATAAAATTTTCATTAAGAAATATAAACCAGTTCAAAGTGCAAATATTTATATAAGAGATAAATAAAGATACATAGTTATTACATATTAATAAATTTGCTACTGCTAATAAACTTTATTTTTGCAAATGTTAGACTTTGTGGAATAGTAAGTGGAATTCGAAGTACGAAATTGGCATTTGGCAACCCATAGTTTGACAAATGGCGGATTTTTGTTTTCATTTGTTGCGTGGTGTTTTCTAGCGTTGTTGGGTGTTTTTGTTAATGTTCTGAAAGGTTTTGGTTCTTGTTTTTGTGATAATTTGTAGTATTAACGTTGAGTTGAGTTCCGCTCCTCCGTTTACTAGCAAATATTACATTGTGCGGCATACCTAACCTAATCTGTGTGGTGATTCTTTCGTTTGAGATAGAGACTCCCAAAATGAAGGAAAATCAAAGGAAGTGTGTGAAGTGCGGACGTTCTCCAGCCAAGGACTCGCGTGTTAAGTTGTATCGTTTTCCTCGACCGGGAACAACTAACATGCTTCGGTATGTTAAACAAACTAAAACTTATTTTGTTAACTTGTATGAATATTGACATTTTGATCTGTTGAACTACATTGCTTAACTTTTTTTTCAGTTGTGAATTGTGGGCGAAATATTGTTTCCCCGATAAAAACCGCACCTCAGAATTCCTGAGAAAACTCTTCACAGAACACTATATGCTGTGTGATCAACATTTTAAACCTTGCTCATTTAGGGATTATAATGCTAAAAAGCTGCTAAGATCAGCCGTACCAGAGGATGTTAAGGTAAATGTTCTGTTTTATGTTATAAGCCGCGCAGATAGAGTATAGATCTGTAAATGGCGTCTAATAAGTATCCGCCACCATTTTCAGATCTATTCTTTATCTGCGCAGGTTATACTTACAATACGGCTACAACATACAAACAAGACGGCTGCTGCTATAATGTAAAGCTTCGTATTACAGCACAATACTGATACATTCTGACTAAAGTCAAATGAAAGTGATATAATATTACATTACACGTTGCGTTGTGGTGCCCAGCTATACTTTTATACTGTGCTATACTATACATATAGCTTTATATTATGGCATCCTTAATTTCTTAGTGATTTACCTTTTTTTTTTTTTTTTTCATTTTATCTGCAATCAGCGGTTTTCGCTATAAGCGGATGTGTTGTCAGGCAAGGTTTGGCATGTAGAGCGAGCCCTCCAGTGAGGACAACTGCTCTTCAAGTAATAAAGCTAGATTATATCTTTTCTTTTAAGACGATTGTGGTAGAACTTTTTTATCAGTTGGCTAGCTAGTTTGTTAGGATGTTTCTCCAGTCTGGCAACATAAGATTTTGTATGTGTATTAATTTCATCTTTTATGGAACATATGTTAGTGTGGCTATGAATTTC
>CAJQZM010025564.1:440-10685 GCA_907164665.1 Colias nastes
GGAGTAATATTATGAAAAAGGAGGTAGGTAGGAAGTACAAATATATATATATATATATATATATATATATATATACATACATAAATATATGATCTATTATAAATACATATTACATACATATGAAATATTATATATATAACATATAATATAGTATAATACATATACAAATAATAATTATATTACAATAATACATAGGTACATACATAAACTCATACTGTAGTTTAGATAGAAAAATAAATAAAAACACAAATAATAAATTAATTAATCTTAATAATCCGAGTTAAATGCTAGGTTCAAGTAGTGATTTCGGACTTGTTTGGTAAAGGTGGACAGCGTTTGAGCTTGTCGGATGCTAACTGGCAGGGAGTTCCATAATCCGGTGGCCCTTACGGTAAAAGAGCCACCGTAGAACTGTGTGCGGTGCGGAGGCATAGACAGCACTAACCTGTCCACAGATCGCAAAGAATAGCTATCACAGTGCAGGAATTGGAACTGATCTTTTAGGTAAGAAGGAGTTTTGGGATTGAAGAGGATTCGATACAGGAGTTGTAGGTAATGAACATTCCGGCGAAGGCGGATCGGGAGCCACTTGAGCTTCTTACGAAAATGAGAAACGTGGTCATATTTACGGAGACCGTAAACAAACCGAATACAATAGTTTTGAAGTCGCTCAAGTTTATCCAATTGCTCAGATGTTAAGTCTAGAAAGCAAGCATCAGCGTAGTCAAGAATAGGAAGGAGAAGGGACTGTGCTAACATAATTTTGGTCGGTATGGGTAAAAAGTTACGGAGGCGTCGTAAGGAGTTAGATGCAGCGTATAATTTACGACTGATATGCTGGAGATGCTGCGACCAACAGAGCGTTTGATCCATAATTACACCTAAGTTCTTTACTTGATTGCTGAAAGGAATACCCTCGCACCCAATTTTAACACTCGGCAGAATTCCCCAGTCAATCTCTGATATAAGGTACTGACTTCCAACAACGATCACTTGGCTTTTGGAAGGATTAATCTTAAGTCCAAATTCATCACACCATTTTACTATTGTTGCAAGTTCAGCGTTAATAGTGTTAATAGAATCGGAAAAATTACTGGGTGTAGAGTGAATGTAGATCTGTACGTCGTCAGCAAACATATGGTAGAGAGAAGTAATACGAGAGGAGAGATTATTTATGAAAATGGCGAATAGGAGAGGTGACAAGACGCCACCCTGTGGTACACCAGCGGGAACAGCACACCAAGAAGAATGTTTACCATCCAACAAGATACGCTGCCGCCGATCACCCAGGTAATTTTGAAACCATTCGAGTACTGTAGGGGAGAAGTTAATTAGGCGTAACAAACCCAGTAAAATATCATGATTAACAGTGTTGAATGCGTTACTAAAGTCGAGAAGACACAATATGGTGAGTTGTTTATTGTCCATAGCTGCACGGATGTCATCTGTGACCTTAACGAGAGCAGTAGTCGTGCTATGACCAGGACGGAAACCGGATTGGAAAGGAGAAAGTATGCTATGAGTGTTTAAGTATGAACTTAATTGAGCATGGATGATGCGTTCGAGGACCTTGGAAAGGAAAGGTAAAATAGAGATAGGACGGAAATCAGAAAAACAATTTGGATTGGATTTTTTAGGAAGAGGAATAACCTGAGCATCTTTCCAAGAATTTGGAAATTTGCCGGAGGTAAGTGAGAAATTAAAGATGTGGGTAATGACAGGAGCAATAATATCAAGGATAGGAAGGATCATATTACGACTTACAAGGTCAGCACCGACTGCGTTCGAGGATATGGACAATATCGTCTTCTTAACTTCTCCTACAGTGCATCGTTTAAAAAAGAACGGGGGAAAATCAGGAGCTGAGGTGGTAGAAAGAGAATTAAGTGTCTGTTGTATAGTAGAAGCATTAAGGTTGGAAGATGATGAAAAATGAGCGTTTAAAGCGTCAATATTAAAGTTATTACGTGAACACGCGTAGGATGATTTACCAACTCCTAAGGATTTTAGAAACTTCCATATTGAAGAGGGGTCGCCGTTCTCGACCGAGTTATGGATGTGGCGTCTTTGTGCATCTCTACACAGTATGTTGCAACGATTACGGATGTTCCTATATTTTTCACACAATTGATCCGTTTTTGCTGTCTTCATTTTAGCCTTTGCACGATTTTTCCTATTCATAAGAGATTTGATTTCAGGTGAGAGCCAGGGCGCAGGCGTATGTTTCTTTTTGACAAGTTTAAGAGGTGCATGTTTGTCATATAACGCAGTGACTAAGTCGTAAAAAGTACTTACTTTTAAGTCGATGGATTCAGCATTTATAACAGTCTCCCAGTCAGTGTCGTGTGCATCAGCCAAAAGAAACTCAGTATCCATACCGGCAAAATTACGAAGCAGTACAGAGGAAGGTTTAAATTTGGGA
Organism: Colias nastes; assembly: GCA_907164665.1. NCBI lineage: Eukaryota > Metazoa > Arthropoda > Insecta > Lepidoptera > Pieridae > Colias > Colias nastes. Next base: position 2,863 of record CAJQZM010025564.1, read on the forward strand.
GGACGGAGTTTATAGGATACGTAGATAAGATCGTGATAGGAAAAAGCATCAGCAGAGCACTGACCGTGCTTGGATACGGAATTGGGAGAGGAAACTATTATAAGATCAAGGAGGGAAGGGGAACATCCGGGGACGAAGTGGGTTGGGTTAAGAGGAAGTGTGTGAAGATTATGAGAGTGAAGGAGAGACAGTAGTTTCCTACTTCGGATATCACCTTTCCGTAGGCACGTATTGAAATCACCCATGAAGATAAGGTGGGTGTATAGTGGGGACAATTCATCAAGAAGGACTTCTAAGGAGGGAAAATAGTTAATTGTTAGGGAAGGACTATAAAAGACTCCGAGAAGGATTTTTGAATTGGAAAGTAGGATTTCTATAAGGAGATGCTCGGTGCCGTTATTGGGTGAAGGTTGAGGGGAACAGCGTATAATATTATAGGAGATATGAGAACGAAGATAAATTGCCACACCACCCCCACCTTTACCAATGCGATCATTACGGATAAGGTGAAAGCCAGGAAGGAGATAGTTTTGGGAAGGGAGTGTAGGTTTAAGCCATGACTCGGATACTAGGATAGCATGGATGTTTCTTGATACAAATGATGCAAGCATTTCTGGGAAATGAGCCGGAATGCTCTGAGCATTAATATGGACAGCATTAAAGTTCTTATGTGAATCACTAAATAGAGAAGAAAGAGTAAGGTCGAGAGGAGGGGAAGAAGCACTATGAAAACTATTCTCATCACTATCTGTTGAACCTAAAGAGCACGAAAGACTATCTAAAAACTCGGTGTTTATGTCTGACATAATTAAAACAATGTATAAATAAGAAGATATATAAATATAAATAAATATCTAAAACTAAATATATATATATATATAAATATGTATAGTTAATAAGTGTATTTAATATGATAAAAATAAATTTATATTAATCGATACTTCATAACCGTACTCTCCGGACAAAATTACAATATTATTAATAAGTAATTCAAGAATACAATGAAATAGTGAAAAGAATTAAATAGAAACGCTAAATTAATAATACGAAAAAATATTATGCACTTACAACATCACCAATCAGAATTACGCTTGAATTACGTGAGAATTACAAATATAACAATTTTACTATGGCAATAATTTTGGTTGACGTAAACGTAGACATGACAGATGACAGTTCACACTTGACACTTGACAGATAAAATTGAATTTCAAAAATATGTAAACAAATAATATTGACGGTAATACGATAACAATTAAAATAAAAATAAAAATCTTCTGAAGGTGATTGGAAATAATACAGTTTTATATTACATTTACATAGGAATGTTTATACACGCTAACTAAATGTTCGTAACATTACTACATAGTACATGTGCTGAAATCTTTAAAACTACGCCACGGATTTTGAAACAGATTTTTTAAAAGAGTGATTAAAGAGAAGGGTTTTAGTATATAATGTGATAAGTTTTACACCACGCGGGCGAAGCCGCGGGCTGCAAGCTAGTACATAATAAAATAAAATGAAAGTGTTTGACGCGTCGACTACTTGCCTTTCACCACTCTCTTGGAACGAGCAACTACTTTAGGATCTTTTGAGGAATTACTTGTAGGAGCAGCAGTACCAGGATTAGGTTTATCTGATGGGGCAGCAGCGATGGCCTTTAAGTCAGCCAACTCCTCAATGCGATGCCGAACACCTCCCGAGCCAATCACGAAGATTTTACCATCTCTAGTCCAACATTTAGAAACACCGAACTGACTCCGAGCGGCCATAAAGATATCATGCCTGTTCTTTGTTAGAAATTCTGATAAAGTGATACCCGTGCCTTTCAAATTAGTTTTAGATGACCAGATCTGTTCCTTCTTCGAGATGTCACGGACTTTAATAAGAATAGGCCTAGGCTTGTTGTCTTTAGAGATTCCCAACCTGTGGCATTGAGTAATACTATCCGCAGACAGATTGCAGTTCTTTAAATGCTGAGTGACTATGTTTAGTGTGGTGGTGGTAGGGTTTTCATCCTTGCATTCTTGAACACCATGCAGTAGTAGAATCTTCCTCCGCTTCCTCATCTCAAGATTGTCATAAAGCTTAAAAAGACAGTCCATCTGAGTTTGCAAGCACTGTAGAGAAGTGATGACAAACGAGCGAAAAGCGCTAAAATCAGATGCTAGCCGAGATGGAGGACTTGCTAAGGTAGAGGTTGTGGAGGTCTTCTGCAGGTCTTGCTGGAACTCTGCCATTTTCTTGTTGAACATTTCTGACATCTGTGCCATGGACTCCCTTAGTGATAACAAATCCATTTTTCTTAGTTGTAATAAAGTGTGACAGCCAATCCAAACAGTGCCAAACAAAGGTATGTTATTCAAGAATTACTAGTATAATTATTATAGAATATGCAATGGAATATATTCCGGTGAGTACGTAGGTGTTTTATAGCATTTTTTTACTATAAAATCCAACTTAAATTAATAATTTACTGAAGAGCAAAAATAAACGCGTGTTGCACTTTTGACACCTACCCTCGAAAAAAACCTAATTATTTTATTCTGAATTATTTGTAACTCTTTTAGTTTGTATTTGGGAGCACTTCCCCATACCTCGATTAAATACATAAGATGTGATTTTATTAAGGAATTATAAATATTTATGCGGACCTGTTTAGGAAGGCATCCTACAACCCTACGAAGTGAGCCAGCAAGGGATGAGAGTTTAGATTTAACATGGTCTATTTGAATGTTCCAGGACAAGCCACTATCTATTCTTAAACCAAGATATTTTTCATTACTTTTTTGTTGAAGTGGAATTCCATTCAAAGTAATTGGCACATGAGGTGGAATTTTTTTATTTTTTGCTTTAAAAATAACATAGGATGTTTTTAATACGTTAACAGTTAAGAGGTTGTACTGAAACCATTCAAATAAGTGGTTGAGGTCTTCCTGAGCTTGTGAAATAATATTATTTATACAGGATCCGAAATAAAATAGACATGTATCATCTGCGTATTGGGTAATTTCGCCATGTAGGCCTATGTCATGGATATTATTCACATAAATTAAGAACAACAGTGGTCCTAACACCGATCCTTGTGGTATTCCACAGGTCATTGGTAAGGGATCGCTTTGCGTATTGCCAATTTTAACAAGTTGTGTTCGGTTATTTAGATATGAAATGAACATTTTTAGTGCAATACCAGTGATTCCAATAGCCTCGAGTTTTTTTATCAATAATGAATGACTAACTGTGTCAAATGCTTTTTTTAAATCAATGAATACTCCTAAAGCAATATTTTTACGATCAAAATTATGTTTAATATTTGTGACTAAATCTATTGTAGCTGATAATGTATTAGACTGTGGCCGAAATCCGTATTGTTTGTTAGATATAAATTTTATTAAATTCAAATGATTATTTAAGCGGTTGTAAATAATTTTCTCGAGAATTTTGGAAATCACTGGTAGTACAGAGATGGGACGATAATTGTTTACTTCCATTTTATCTCCCGATTTGTAGATGGGCCTAACCTTGGCAATTTTTAGTGAGTCCGGGAATTCTCCGTTTGATAATAGATTATTAAAACTAATTGTAAGTTTGTCTAAAATTAATTTACTAATGGATTTTATGGCTTTAGTGGTCACACCATCTATGCCTGTACTACAATTAGGGTCAAGATTTTTAATTATATTATTTATTTCTTTTTCGTTACACGGTAAAAATGCAGATAATGAGTGACTATGATGATGTATGATTGGTAATGTATAAACTGTGTTGTTGTGGTATCTGATTGGAATATGTTTTGCAAGGTTAGGACCGACTGTGGAGAAAAACTCATTAAATGTTTTACATATATCAGAAATTTTTGTAATTGGACCAAATTCAGAATTTAATTTAAGGGGACTATCATAGTTTTTAAGTTTGTTTGTTGCAAGAGTATTAATAAGGGTCCATGTCTTCTTTGGGTCTTTGTTATACTTAGTAAATTCTTTATAGTAGTATGTCTCTTTCGTAGTTTTGATTTTATCTTCAGTGATCTTCTTATCCTCTTTGAACATTATCTTCAGTTTTTCATTATCCGGGTCTAGCCTTAAATTTCTCCATGATTCATTTCTTTTGTTAATAGATAGTAATATGTCTTTGTTAATCCAGTCTTTCTGTGGTAGGTTAAGTATTTTCGTTTTAGTGATCTTGCTTTTATTAATAACATTTACAATATAATCTTCGAGGGCATTATAGGTGTCAGGTATTTCATGAGATGTTGTCGTAATCAGTTTTTCTAATTTAGTGTAGTCAATAGCCGCGTATTTCATCTTCTGTTTTGGAGGTGGCTTGAATTTTTTTAACTGTAATATTATTTGCTTGTGGTCAGACAAAGAAGCATCAATAGTTGTCATATGGAATTTGTCGTTTATTAAATTTGAGCTTATGTGATCGATAATAGATTTAGATGTAGCCGTTTCTCTGGTACAATATGTTTCTTCAATATTATTAAGTATTTTATACCCGGTCTCTTTTATGACAGCCTTATATAATTTAGTTCTTTTATCAGCCTTTAACAAATTTATATTAAAATCGCCAAATACAAGAGCCCTGTTGTGATTCTGTATTTGTGTTTCAAATGATGACAAAAAAGATTTTAGATTATTATCGCCAGGATAGTAAATAACTGCTATATCTAGTGCATATTTTTTTAGATTAATCCAAAGGTAATTATTTACATTATTACCATTTTCATAAAGAGAATTAATTAAGCTATGCTGTAAATCATTGTGTACATAGGCTGAGACTCCACCACCGATTTTATCAGATCGGTAGCTATAGTAATGTGTGTAGTTAGGAATTTGCATTTTAACCGCTTCCTCTTCTGATTTGAGCCATGTTTCTGTTAAGAGTATAACATGAATAGTACGTGACATGCTTCCAATTATAGACTTCAATTCGTCAAATTTGCCTTTTTTTCGTATACTGCGGATATTCGTGTAAAAGAAGTTAATGCGTGATTTATTTAATTGTAGACAGCCATAGTCATTTTCTATTTGGTATGTGACATTATCGTTTATAGACTTTTTATTGTTAATAATTGGGTTTATTGATTGAGATTGGAGTTTTTTGGAATATGGATTATTGTAGGGACTCCTTTTATAAATTTAATGATTAAGTCTTTTTCACCATTTTTAGTACGATTTTCTAGTTCATTTTTAATCTCATTGAAGTAGTTTATTTGAGAGGGAGTGCGATCGGAATAAATCTTGATGTGTTCTGGAAATTTTTCTTTATTGCGGAGTATAATTTTAGCTGTTTGTGGTTCTTCAAAACATACCTTAATTTTGCGGTTCTTGCCTGGTACAAATTTACCGAGCCGAAATATTTTTGACGGTTGTGGGCAGTTTTCAATTATGTTAGAGAGTAGTGAATTAATTTCGTTATCTTGTCCTGAATTATTGGAGTTATTCTCTGATAAACCTGTTATTATTATATTTTTTTCTCTTATTATTCGCTCACGCAGTTCACGAATTGTTTGTTCATTTGACAGTAACATTTTTCCGGGTAATGTAGGAGGAGATCCGATTTTTAGGGCCGATAAATCAGTTTCCAAACAGGTAATTTTTTCTTCTTGTGTGGTAATTTTTAAATTCAATTCTGTAAGTGAAGTTTTCATATCATCATGTGCCTTCATAAGAGTGGAAGTCGATTCTTTTATGCATTTTATTTCTAAACCAATTTCTGAAATGTTTTCGCGCACCGTATCCATATTTTGCTGTTGAGATGTAACGAATTTCTCGAGCAACGTAGTCATTCGCGATAGCTCATTACGCATTTCGCTTATTTCTTGGTTACAACTACATAAATCTGGTTGTTTTCTCTTACGAGTTGTTATTGTGGATATTGATGGTTCCACAGTAATTTTTGATAAGTCCGGCTGCGAACTGCAGCGTGGTTCGGAATTACTCGGTGATCGTAGAAGACTCATAACTAGTATTTGTTAAAGTTTCAATATTGTAAACACGTTCAAGCGACAGCGCAGTAAACAAAACTTAAGTTATAATATTCACTTGATTTGCGGCAGTGTCTATAAAACGTTGAAAAATGCACGTTATTACAGTGAACTTAGAGTGCACGGAGATGTTGTGTTCGGTTATCAATCGCACACAATTGCTTGTGACTTGTTGATTCTCACATCTAAAAAGGCACTAGTAGTGACGACACTTTTTTTAATAATGAACTGTAAATCACTTGTATTAAGGTTCTTTTTTGATTGAAATACTATTATTTGTTTAGCACAGATATTTGTAACACGTCCGCTCACTAGCACGGCGACGGACGACTATACGACCAGTGTTGGATTCAGACCCTCCGAAAATTATTGTCTATGGAAGTAAAAATTATACTACTTAATCATAAATTATACTACGTTTCGTTTTTTGTCGATTACGTTTTAAATTTAAATAAAAGAACTAAAATTCATTAATAAAATAAATTTACAGAATAAAAAACATAAGAAATTACAAGAAAAATTACAGGTTATTCAAATTCAGGCAACTGGATGTCTATCTCAGTCAATTCTTCAGTTGTAACTTCGTCCTTGCTTGCTTATGAAGCTGAAGACAATGCACTAACACAAATTAAAAAGTATTTTTCTTTCCGTCTTTAAATTCGGTGTCGAACTGTCTATCGAAGAAGTACGCAGTACGCTACAATCGCTTTGTTTACGAATTCTATACTATATCATCGTCTTTCTCACACGCACCATACATAAAATATATCTATCCTACTCCGTCAAAACAACGGAGAGTTTAATTCTACATTCATCGAGGGGAAACCCCGAAGCTTGTGGCAGCGCTAGCCTGATTTAATGTTGCCATATGTACCAAAATTCCCTCAATTGTAGGATTTGTAGGAAAGCTGACTGAATCAATAAAACAATTCGTTCCCAGGATAAAATTATGGTATTTTTGCATAGTATACATGTATTACGATACTACATACTACAAAGCATGAAAATATGGTACAAATAGTATAATTATACTACGAAATCCAACCCTGTATACGACCGCCTCCTTGGTACAGTGGTTGACGCGTGAGCGTAACACCGAGGGGTCCTGGGTTCGATTCCCGGTGGAGACGAAGAAAAAAAATGTCTCGGTCTGGTAGGACACAGAAGGCTGATCACCTACTTGTCCCTAAAGAAAATCGATCAGTGAAACAGATGTATAATTCATCAGAAAAAAAATTATTAATATTTAATATAATAATCATTTTGATTCTTTAATATCAAATCGAATCAGTAGCTTCTGAGATTAGCGCATTCAAATAAATTAACAAATAAACAAACTATTCAGCTATATAATATTATTTGTATATTAATATTAGTAATAGTATTATTAGATATAGGTACTATTATAGCAGTTCTAGATTTCCACCCGCGTTTTCCCGTTCAAAGAAAACCCCGCATAGTTCCCGTTGCTTTGGGACTACCCGTAAACATAAACTTAAAAAGTAGCTTAGGTCTTATTTTGGGTCTTCAGCTACCTACATACCAAATTTCATTATAATCGGTCCTGTAGCATTTGCGTGAAAGAGTATCAAACATACATCCATCCAATATCACAAACTTTCGCATTTGTATATAGTAGGAAGTAGGATTAATAGCAGTGGTAGTTATTATTTACTCAATATGTTAAAATTTATGTTTATAATTATAATATAATGGATTTCTACAAAGAATAAAACACCAAGATTACTCATTATTACTTTATTGAAGCAAAAATACATTATACTTATAACTTATCTTTGGTATTGTAATTTTGTAAACAGATACACTAAAT
>CAJQZM010025566.1:0-19666 GCA_907164665.1 Colias nastes
ACGGTATTGCCATGACGCGACCTTGAAATTTTACTCTCAACGCGCGTAAAAGTTTCTGTATTTAAGGTTTAAAGACATTTATTCCCATTAAGACAATAAGTCACGTATTTTATTAGGTTTTTAAAACTATGTTACGGATTTTGATGCGGTTTTTTAATAGATAGAGAAGTTCAAGAGGTAGGTTTTAGTGTATTAGTTTTAGACAAAGCTGCGGGTGGAAAGCTAGCTATTAATATTTTATGGCCGAAGAAGATGGAAGATCAAATTCAAGCCCAGACTAGATCTTAAGAGATGTTAAAATGTACCTGCATTAAATTTAAAGGAGAGCTTGAAATTATTTAAACGTCATTGAAATAGCCTAAGAAGAAAACAGAGTAAAAAAGCACACAATAAAATTGTTCAAGGACCAAACATCACGTGCCTACAATTATTACGAGCACAATAAAAAAGGCAATTAAAGCGGCACAACGGAATTCCCATAATATTTCACTTCGATATTATCAAATTAATAATACAAAACGAACAATGTTCCGTAACGCTAATTAGTATAATCTGAGATCGGAATAGTTCACTCTTGGACGTGGTTTAATTAATTTTACGACGCCATTTTTTGTGTTAGTGTTTGTGTCACGGTTTTGTCTAAAGAAAAATTTAGATATCGTTTCTTTTTTCTAGCAACTTCAATCTCAAACATTTATTTATTCAATTAGACTTCTTCTAGAAGCACTTTTGAATCGTCATAACATATTTTTAACATTTACCACCGATTTGGAAAGCAGTATCTAGGAGAAGAAGAAGGCAAATCGATGTAATTTTTATGTCGCAGATAGAACGTGTAAATCGATCTACTATAAAAGTTACGATTTCAAGGTATATGTAGCTAGATAATTATGCTATCACATAAGTAGTTGAGTTGAACGAACGCATGTAGTTTGCTTCATGAATAGTGGTGTAAAGTCAGAAAATTAAATGAAGTAACAAATTAAAAATTTCATTCAATATGCTAGAAAGTAAAATAATATGATAAAAAGATCTACATGAGTTCGTAAGATGTCTGTTTTGATAAATCATAGCTATAGTATAGTAGAAGCAATGCACCTTGATATTTTAAATGTTTAATGACAAATAAATCTGAAAAAATACCTTTGAAAATGTTTTTAAATATATTTTTAAACGTAACAATGATGCGTTCACAATTTGCCGATAATACATTGTTAAGAATAACATTCAATTGCGTTAATAAAATTTAATGGTGGTTTTTTACACGGTTGGTGGGTGTTACGTTACGAAGTCGGTTTCTTATATTATATCTTATAACTGAATTATAATACATACTGTCACAATATTAAAGATAAATTCATATGAGTAGATAATATAAAAAACAGCTTTAGATTTTTTTAATGTTTGCATTTGATCGCAATATATTTTGTCAGCTTTAAACTGCATTACAAACAAATTCAAGGAACTATAATATATTCATTAGATAACCTAAAAAGGTTTCACTTATCTTATTCCCGATAACTGAATAATAATACAGTCGTAATATTTAAGATTATTAGTATCGAGCAGGCACGTTCGCGCTATCATTGCTTGTAAGTAATCTACTAACACGGTAAACAGATACAAACAGTAGTAAAAGTATATTTTAACGTGTGTGTTTTCCTTTTCTGGTCCTAATTTTTTTAATACATTGTAATCTTACTTAACTTTCTTTGTCACATATTTTTATTGCTATTAGAGGAATTCCTTTTAATGAGCGTATTTGATTTATTAATTATTATATAATAACTGTAAGAATACCTGTAAGGAATCAGTAATAAATAAATAAAAATTCCCCATAAAAAGTTCGAAACGGTTCACTTACACAAACATACGCATCGACAAGATCATCACAGACACTCATAAGCAGTCGTCGGCGTTTTATACGCAGTTTTGCTACTGTTTGTATTCTGTTTACTATGGTACTACATGCTGCTTGTGTTGATGTCATCAATAAGTAGTCAATCACGATATTTTAATGCGAAGTCTTTGCTTTTTGCATTATCCTTTATATAATTTGTATTCTGCTTATTGCCTTCTATATTATAATAGTCGTTAGTGCATTTAGTTGTGAGGTTTTAGGTACAATTCTTGGTGGATTAAGAAATCTGGGTGTGACCAGATATAACATGATCATTATGCTCTATTAGTTTTTTTTTTTTTTTAATAGATGAAGATTTGGTTTGTTGATAAGCTAAGTTACAATTATTTTATTACAATTGACTTTTCTTAAGAGATGCGCTTTTGTTATAATAAACGATAAAGATATCATTCAGATTGATAATTAAATGGCGCTGTATAATAAACAGCCTAGGTTGTTAATGAAACGACTGATTCAACTAGTTGGCTGCGAAATCCTTATAAATTTATGTAACACAACTTGCTTCCCACTAAAATCATATTCACACACTTTAACTAGATAAATATATCTTTAACGACTAAACAAGTTTATAAAGGTTAAAAATATAACAGAAAATCTTTTATACACAACAAAATTGAATAGAAAATGCATCCTACGTTCTCGGTCTTGCACTCCAACTGTCCAAGAAAGCTTTATAAGCACACATCTCGACTTTAAATATGTCAACTATTATAATACTATTATTAGAAAAACAAATTTTCAATCATAATATATAAATAGTTTTTCTTGCGTTCATAACTGGCTATTTTCCCCGGCTCTACCTCGATCGGATAAAACAGAAAAAAGATATTATAGCTTCAATAACTCAGAAATATAGCTTTTTACTACTTCTAATCACAATGTAGTTTCTGAGTCTATATTTATCACAAACAAATAAAGCATATTTCTATATAGAAAATAGATACCTTCCTAATATTAACTTAAATAACTATTCTGCCAAAAGCCAATTATTATGTTTTAATAATATATTGATTAATGTATGTTATAACTTCTACATTAAGTTACTACTTAATTAACGCCATACAAACTTAACCTTCATATTACGCACGTTCATTAATTTTCCGAATTAATAACCAAGTGCTTGCCAGATTACGTTCATAAAACGTCCATATACAAATCAAAACTGGGGAGATTTCTGAACGCTTTTAGGGTAATTAGTTGATGTCCCTCGGGGACTTCCCCGGAGCAAAAGCTTGCGACAATTTAGAAATGAGGCGAATATGTATTGGAAGTATTTTTTTAAGCCATGCATCGTCTGAAACCACGTAGCTATCTTTTCAGTGGGTTTCTATTGTTTGTTAAAATATAACTAGAAAGTTTTTTGAATTGAACTTTTGTTTTTGAAGATATATGAGTTATGGCTTAATAATATTATTGAGTGTAATCTGTTTGTTTATATTCTACAATATCAACTAAAAATCAAATAGATCTAACACTGCAATTATATATTGCATTAAGGAAAGAAAAAAATACAGGAATACAAACATTAAAAAATACGTAATTAATTAAAGATGTTATTAAAATTAAATATTGAACCGAATAACCAATTTATTTTAACGTGCATGTACCTAATTACAGTTGTACGTTACTTCGTTGTCTTGTATAGAAATAAATAGCGTATGTATGATTTAAGAATATGTAAGTAGAGAATTATAAAATTGTTTATATTTTATGAATTAAATTCTAAAATTAAGCATGCAGCAGCATTTAAAAGCTTTATCCGATTACCAAACAAGTATGCGGCATGCTTACTTATTTCATAATCGGATTATTGATCTATTTTCTATAAAATTTCAGAAAATCTATTAAGTTATTAGAACAAAGAGCAGTAAAAATCTACATATTTATATCAATTACCTTATCTACACTAATATTATAAAGAGGAAAACTTTGTTTGTTTGTTTGTTTGTTTGATTGATTGTAATGAATAGGCTCATAAACTACTGGACCGATTTTATAAATTCTTTCACCATTCGAAAGCTACATTATCCACGAGTAATATAGGATAGTTTTTATCCCGGAAATTCCACGGGAACGGGAACTATGCGAGTTTTTCTTTGAAACCGCGGGCGGAGCCGCCGGCGGAAAGCTAGTTATACAATATAAGTAGGGTAGCTTTACACTTAACATGATAAACGCCCATTTTTGTAAGCCCTATTAAAACACCGTAAAATCATTTACAAGCACAGCCACTGTAAAGGTGCTATTTTAAATAATCGCGTCATTTATTTCTCAATACCAATTGAATAACATAGATCGATTAGTAACATCGTCAGTTACAATCGTGACGATAGTACGTGATGGCATAAGAATATTGGCAGCTATTAACATGTGAGATGCATCCAGGCATAGAATGCAATGCCTTGAGTTCTAGTGGTTTATGTACTTAGGAGTATTGTGACATTTGTGAATTGCGCTAGATGGGTCTTCACATGCTTTAAAACAGGCAGCGTTGGGGAGTAGAGGCAATAACGATAGTGCAGAGAGCCTACGTGATCACCCGTCATTGTAGATTTGGCTGTAGGTATATTGTAGATTTTATAATCGCCGCAATGGTGGCAAACATCGAGGATCATTATTTTGTTCGGCCAACGCTGCCCATCAATTGGCCCATGAAGTTTAGTCGTCCAGTCAAGTAAAGTCACCATGCTTTTTAAGCGATAAAGTCATTGTAACTTTAGAATTATTTTTACTGTTCTTATTTTGATGAATGAATATTTACAAACATTAATTAAATTTATTGTAAAAATAGTAACTAACTGAAAGCTTTTGATCGCGAGCAATATGCTGAGATTGTATAATTATTTCGTAGTATTTTGATGCAAGCAAAAGTGTCATTGTTTTCTGGTTTTCTGGTCGAAATTAGGCCACGGCAATCAACTTCGACGGAGACGAGCAAACTCCGCAGAGGATGAAAATTAAACAATTTTACGGATTTGATTGCTTTATGCTTGATATGCGATTTCTTTGCGATTCTTGGAGTTTTAAACGGAAATAAGATATATGAGAAAATTAATGCCCAATACCCAACAAGAGAAAAATTTACGCTGTTCCAAAAGAATTATAGGAGTAAGTACAAATAAACTCGGTACAAATACTTTACCATTTATTTTTGTTTAAAATTATTTTGCTTTGAATATAACAAAACGTCTCAATCTAAGTCTATAAACTTGTGTAAATTATATCTCGGTTGGAAGTACGAAACCGCGAACAAAGGTATAACTTGGAAAGTCATACAAAGTTTGTAAAGTACAACTTCAGCTTGTTTATAAGGATCTTGAGGGTACTGATGTTAAAATAGACCATTATTCTTGGAAATCTGAATATAAAGTAAAACATGGATAATTAATGACTTACTTTTATGGGTACTGTTTACAGGAGCTATAAATAAAGAAGGTGATTTGAAGATAAAACACCGATTTAACCACAAATGAAAAACTAAGAAGGGACCGATTTAAATCTGATTCTAGTGGTCCACGATTTATATAAGTCCTACTAATAATATTATAAATGCGAAAGTTTGTGAGGATGGATGTATGTGTATATGTATGTATGTTTGTTACTCTTTCACGCAAATACTACTAAACCGATTAAAATGAAATTTAGCACACATAAAGAGGGTAACTTGGATTAACACATAGGATGGGTTTTACCCCGGAAATCCCACGGGAATGTGAACTATGCGGGTTTTTCTTTGAAAACGCGGGCGAAGCCGCGGGCGGAAAGCTAGGCATTTCATAAATATAATTTAAACCACATATAGATAACATTCAAACCGATCCTAACATTTTATTCGTCTTTTATATACCTTAATGAATGAATGAGATAAATTCATAAGAGTCAAATAAAAAAGAATGGTCTTGAATAAATGCACATTTAAGGGTGCTATTACGTATTTTTACAAAAACACGCTGTTTTTCGGTACCATTTTAACTTAAAGCAATTACACGTGAGAACATAGTAATATCTTAATTTAAAGATAATATATTCAGCTCTACGTTCATCTTATAAAAATTGTACGACGTCATACAAAATTGTCGCTGAAATACGATTTTCCCAGCACAATAATCGCATAAAATGCAAAAAAATGGGGTCTAAAACGGTACCATTTTAAGAAAATTAAAAGCCTAATCTATCTTCTTACCTATACATTATTGAGGGATATATAGTCCTTTATAGATTATGATAATTTTTTTGTATCTTAATCAAAATTTTATTTCAATTATTAGCTAAATTAAAAATACTTGTCGATTTCTTCATACATTTTGCTCTCGCGGGTCGTCAGACCGCGCTCAGAAGCGCTCTTGGAAGGACGGGTGTATCGCTCCTCGTCCCAAAAATAAAAACGAATAAGAAAAAGATTATTGTGCGTGCACTGTCGTTTTCGTGATTTGAAATATTTGATACTTTATAAGAGTAAACTGTATAAGTTTTATATTCCAATTATTTGTAATTTAAAATTATGTTTTAAAAATTACGTTGACTGAGATCCTCTTTTTTATGGGTTGTTGAACGGATTGGTGGGGTAAAGCAATTTGACAAAACTTAAATCCAAAATGGCGCCGACGAAAATTTTACATCTTTTCGTCATGGGTGTCATTTTCATGGTTTTTGGTGTAGCTATTAACGAATATGAGGTCAAAACTGAAATCCAAGATGGCGCCGACGAAAATTTTACATCTTTTCGTCATGGGTGTCATTTTCATGGTTTTTGGGGTAGCTATTAACCAATATGAGGTTAAAACTAAAATCCAAGATGGCGCCGACGAAAAATTAGACATATTTTCGTCATGGGTGTCATTTTCATGGTTTTTGGGGTAGCTATTAACGAATATGAGGTCAAAACTATAATCCAAGATGGCGCTGATGAAAATTTGACTTTTTTTCGTGATGGGTGTCATTGTCATGGTTTTTGGGGTAGCTATTAACGAATATGAGGTCAAAACTAAAATCCAAGATGGCGCCGACAAAAAATTTACATCTTTTCGTCATGGGTGTCATTTTCATGGTTTTTTGGGTAGCTATTAAACAATATGAGGTCAAAATTAAAATCCAAGATGGCGCCGACGAAAATTTTACATATTTTCGTCATGGGTGTCATTTTCATGGTTATTGGGGTAGCTATTAACGAATATGAGGTCAAAACTAAAATCCAAGATGGCGCCGACGAAAATTTAAATCTTTTCGTCACGGGTGTCATTTTCATGGTTTTTGAGACAGCTATTAACAAATCCCCAATGTTACCGTCGTCGAATTTCAAGATCGCGTCATGGTAATACCACAGTATTACAATATTATTTCCTACAGTAAGGAATCGCCTTTGATGTCGCGCGATGCCGCCGCCAGCGTAGGTACTTACGCTGCCACACGAAAATACGCTAGGGTTGCAACAAATGGGAAATAAAACAATTGTGATTATTAATATTATGATGAAATCATTTATTCATATGTACATTCAAAATAATTGCGATTATTAAATCTGATGTAATTATTTGTTCATAAATATATAATTACAGATATTGCACTGCTAAATATTATTTACGTGGACACTTTATTTTTGGATGTTCTTAATTGTATATTATAACATTTAACTAAGTAATGCATTCGCATTGGGATGTACAATCTGATTAGGAAATAATGAGGACAACATATACATAGCTTTGATTTTAATTCAACAGATACAATTAATACAATCTTTCTGAAATATTGTTTCCTTCTGGGATTTCAATGTAGATTTACATCCGTAAACGGAACAGTTTGTGCGCGCCATAATAGAATATGTAAGTACCTATGTATAATAAAATTATTACACAAAAAATACGACTGCGTCGTCCTTTCGCGCTAGGTAAGGCAAACTAAGCGTGTTTGCCTTACGCGGCCCGCGTCGCCCGACCCCCGCCAGATCCCCTCCGTTTCTCTGCACAAGTACATTCGTCGCACTACTGTAGGAAATATGGTAATACTGTGGTAATACTGTCGCGTTTTGGAGCAAGGCGGCGATTTTGGTATCTATGAATCTCGCCAAAGAAGTTTCACTCCTGACACGTTATCTCGGCACACACGCTCTTTTTTATTTTATTCTCTTCGTTTTAATGTTTAAGATAAACTTTATTTTAAATAAAGTTTAGTGAATATTATATTTAAAGTTAATAATATCTGTCAGAATATTAACATGATTGCCACAGAGTTGCGTTTTATATTACATTTCTAAATATGCTTTTCAATGTTCTTTAAAATTGTTTTTTTTTAAGACTTTCCACAAAACTGTAGTTGTTAACGTTTTTGTTATTTTATTTAAGTTTACTTTAAAGGAGTAAGAAAAATATACCTAATTATCGACGGTTACATTGGGGATTTCTTAATAGCTGTCTCAAAAACCTTGAAAATGACACCCATGCCGAAAAGATGTAAAAGTTTCGTCGACACCATCTTGGATTTTAGCTTTGACCTCATATTGGTAAATAGCTATCCCAAAAACCATGAAAATGACACCTGTGACGAAAAGATGTAAAATTTTCGTCGGCGCCATCTTCGATTTTAGTTTTGACCTCATATTGGTTAATAGCTACCCCAGAAACCATGAAAATGACACCCGTGTCGAAAAGATGTAAAATTTTCGTCGGCGCCATCTTCGATTTTAGTCTTGACCTCATATTGGTTAATAGCTACCCCAAAAACCATGAAAATGACACCCGTGTCGAAAATATGTAAAATTTTCATCGGCGCCACCTTGGATTTTAGTTTTGACCTCATATTGATTAATAGCTACCCCAAAAACCATGAAAATGACACCCGTGACGAAAAGATGTTAAATTTTCGTCGGCGCCATCTTGGATTTTAGTTTTGACCTCATATTGGTTAATAGCTACCCCAAAAACCACCCACATTTGCAAATGTGTTTGCTACTTAGGAAAAGTTCAGATTTAAAGATATAGGTAATGTGACGAATTTAATTTATTTCATTCCGACTGTTTCTCGGAATAACATACATTTACTAAGAATTGCATACAATGCCGGGTTTACATAATATTATGTATGGTAATAATTCTTAAAAAAAAGTATTTTATACATTTCTTAAAAAGCTTCGATATTGTATACAATTCATTAACTGATTATTATTCAAATTGTTGTAAAATAGTCACACTTTTTTAAGTTGGTTGAATACACTAAAATACTTATAAGGATCGTACCTACTAATAAAAGAAACAAAATGAATTTTTAAAGTTCCCAGTAATCTTCTGGAATCAATTTCAATAAAAATATAAAAAAAAAATAATATCAAGTATGAAGATGATCTATAAAATGGATTGCGCTATGTTTACGTGAGCGTGATGTTCCCGCGAACCACGTTGCGACGTTAAATACCTAAATTTGAGTAACGCAGATTTGTGACAGCGTCCTTAATGCTATCAATTGTGCCTTAAATTAACATAATTTTCAGTTAAACAGCCGTAACTCATGATAAAATTCTGCCTGGATACGTATCCAGTTAATTATTTACACAACCTTAATTATTTGATTACGTATCGAATGAAAGGAAAAAGCATTAATTCATGATAATATAAAAGATTGTGTTAAAATACAGTATGTATTAACAAGACAGTCAACTCGATTTTCGCTTTTTGTCGTATTGTAAAATAAAGATGAGTGGTCATTGGTACATGTTGCCGCGTATTTTAATGTATTTTTAATAACAACAAATTTGAAGGAAAATTTTGAGTGTATGTTTTTGTTTAGTACCTGTTTTGTGGTTTGAATAATCGAAATGTGATAAAAAGTAAACATGATTACAGAGGTTTTTGGGAAATACATTACAAGTTTTATATGACTGTAATGAATGTGTGATTAAGCAAAAACGTCATTTGCAATTTTTTGCATTGTTAATGATCGGAGTAGGTACATCAGTGTACTATAATGCCTATACTCTCATACACTAATTCAAGTTTATATGAAATAACTAGCTTTCCGCCCGCGGCTTTGCCCTCGTTCTCAAAGAAAAACCCGCATAGTTCCCGTTCCCCTGGTATTTCTGGGATAAAACCTATCCTATGTGTTAATCCAAGTTACCCTCTGTATGTGTGCGTGCTATATTTCATTGCAATCTGTTCAGTAGTATTTGCGTGAAAGAGTAACAAACACACACATACACATCCTCACAAACTTTCGCATTTATAATATTAGTAGGATTTTCGACATTCATTAATCTCAAGCGTTAGCACTAGAGCGAAGAGCCTGTGACTCTTAACGATTAAATTTCTTAATCGCTCTCAGAATTTTTTGCACCTCACGTTAATTAAAGGTAAATTATGACCGATATATGCTGAACATTCCCTTTTTGCACCTCCTCTCAGCGGGCACCGAGTAATGAGTGACATCATTAAATTCGAAACGCGGCAAAAAGTAGCTATATATTGTTATAAATCTTCAACAGTCGTAAACAACTCCAAATATTTATTTGTTGCATTACAAAGCAGCTCATTTGGGGCTCGGATAAAATATGATCGGAATATTCAACCTGTTTTGAGGGCTGTTGACTTGAGATATTTAGTTGTAAAAACGGGAACGTGTTTTGTGTGTCGCGATTAATATTGTATTTAAGTTATGTGGATTATGAATTTAATTTATTAAATCAAATAGTTGAATAATAAAATTTTGGTTTGAAATTAAATGTATTTAATGTAATAATCTCGTAAGTTTTCCTCTTGTTTTCAGTGTGTGTTTTTGTATAAGTTTTTGTACATTTTAACAACAAATTAATATTAATACTTTTTCGTCTGTAGCTTTTGATTTATTACATCCAATTAAGATGTTATAATGCTTGTGATAAATTACAACACAATGCAAAGTTATATTACAAAAATGCTTCACCTCACATATCAATTTAAAAGTTTATCGAACCCAAAAAGATACCCACAAATGTCTCGAAGCGCGCATACCATTCACGAATATCAAAAATGGAAACTCGACAAAACATCGTATATTTTAAAAACGGCCAACGTGTTCCTGTATTCCATCTAAAATGTATACGGGCTCGACGGTCGCGTGTCGCTTTGCTTCGGCTATTCGGCTGCAGACCGAAAAGCGAATGTCCAACAACGAAATTTATTTCGCATCCGTTCAAGAGTATCTTGTAATTTATCGTATTCGCATAAGTTTGAAAAAGTCGCAGGTCGAGCGCGAACACGCTCTCAATTTGCAGGCATTATGCTTTCGCGTTCGAATTTTGTAGCCTTTTTGCGTGGGTATGGGAACGCGCGTTTTTTTCGTTTATTGTGCGACGCGCTTAATGATATGCACGCTGTCGCATTGAAATGTAACTTGAAACTTTTGATTATTTTTACCGAATAAAAAATAAAATTTGCTTACTTTTTTTTCAGCGAAAGTGTTTTAGTCTAAAAATGCTAGCTTTTTATGATATTTCAATCCTATTACCTACTAACAAACGTAAAAGTTTGTAATAATATTGCATGTATATAGTATGTTTGTTACTATTTCCCACTATCTGGCGATAGTATTTGTAACAAAGGTACAAAGACAGATTGTAGTACTACATTAGCACATACTTTTTCTCGCAAACCACGCGAGTGACACCACGGGCTCTAGCTACTAATATATTATTATCATATAAGTGAATAAAACCAGCCAACCACAACGCAAACCCTATCGATATAGGATGGTTATTTGGGACCGGCCTTCGGGAAGTCGTAAATTCCACTCCAGTGATCATTGTAGTTACTTATCGGCTATTATAACGTATTCATGTGGAAATTAATGCAACTCATGGTATTCGGTACGGGTTATGTGTATTGCAATACAATGTTGTAGTATAAATGTAAAATACCTGTATAAAAGATAAATTAAATAATATATTCTTGATTCGTTTTGTGATAAATGAATATTATATTTTATGTGTACGCACCCGAAAAAGTATTTATATTTTCAAGTCTTAACAAAAATCGATTCGTTGCACATTGAAATTTATTTTTAAGTTATAAAAAGAAGCATACTTATAAAATATAAAAATAAGCATCTTGAATTGTTAATAATAAAAAAGCTAAAAATACAAGCAAGCTTCACTACAAACACCCTAAGGAACCATAATTCCATCGATTTTTTTCAAATCCCAACTCGTTATCCTTTTTAACAATCATCGTCATCTAATCGACTATCGATTACATTACGATTGCGTCATCTCGCCGCTAATAGGGCAAACAATGGTCCAGCGGTGTCCCTCAAACAATGACCCGAATATGACTCGGACAATAGGTACCAACCGGCTTGGATTCCCGAGTATTTAAACCCATTTAGAGGTACAACCACAGTAAAGAGAAGAACCGTACGGAAAGTACCTTCAAAACATTCGAAACGGCTAAGTAACTCGTAAGTAGACGTCGCGGTGGTGTCAGTAGCATGTGTCATCTTTAAAACGAAACGTATTCGTCCAACGGCCAAAGATCTTCAACGTTTTGAAAACTTAAAGATTTTCAAAGTGAGATCCCTATTGCTTGAATGATGAGTAGGTAATTATTTTTCCAAATAGGCTTAGTTACCTTACTGTTCGTATTCCATTTACTGTGGCAAAACCGACCCAAATTTTAAATGCACACAAATACTGTCTCTATCTCTCTATTATTAGATTCAAATTGCAATGCAATGGCTTTCAATTTTAAGGACCTATCATATCGATTATAAAAGCTATTGATTAGAGCGTTGAAAGGATGCTCCGTTGATCGTTTTGTGCTTCTAATGTATGTGGTTTGTTGACCTTCGCTTTTTGTTGGCTTTTATCGTATGGGAATATTTTGAAGGCCGTATCTTGTAATGGATACGGTTTTATGGGATATTCATCATTTCTTTTAATAGTTTGAAGTATTAAGGATGTACATTTATTGTATAGAATTTTATAGGCGACTTTTACATGTAAATTGAATGTGATTTCGTTTTATACTACGTATGTTTAAGATAGGCTGGTAGTTTATGATTTATGGTTGTTAATATTATATCATGACACATAAGAAAATAAATGATAATGAAAATGTGCAATTAAATACATTTATAAGAGGATGTTTTATAAAAAAAAAGTATCGTTACCTATATAAATATGCGTAAAACCAATATGTGTAAAGCGTGCAACGTCAATCCAAGTGTATCTGTGTACAAACATATTATAGTTTTTAAATAAATATATTTTTCATTTTTTTCATTTTCATAAGTCTGACAAATTCATGTATTAGTTTAACATAAGAAATACATATTTATTTTTATATTTTGATACTTAAGCGCTTTTGTCAACGAAATAGCAAAATATATTGATCTAAAAATACAAGAAACCCTTTCAAAATCGTATTATTATTTCACCACGACCTGATAACTTCTACAAATGATTTTATAGCTAATATCCCGTGTATTGAAACGCAACGACCGGATAAAAATCTATTGTGATTGACAAATCGATTTGTTTGTCCGTTCGGTTGTCCGCAATGTTGTTGTATTATTTCTTTATACTATTAAATTGATATTTATCTTTTTGTTATTACCAATGTGGGCTTTATTTTGTTTATCATAAAGTTGTTTATCAAATAACTAGCTTTCTGCCCGCGGCTTCGCCCGCTTTGTCTAAAACCTAATAAATTATGTACTAAAACTTTCCTAATGAATCACTCTATCTATTTAAAAAAACTGCATTAAAATCCGTTGCGTAGTTTTAAAGATTGAAGCATACATAGGGACATAGGTATAGAGAAAGCGACTTTGTTTTATACTATGTAGTGATGATATAAACTAGGATTGGTTGAAATTTTGACATCTTGACTCAGCTGTGTTCCACTGCACGTATAGCGATGAAATATACTTTCGACAAATATTTTAAGAAAACAACATCGCGATACGTGTAGGGAATATACTTAAATTCGTACGGGAATATTACCCTCTATGGTTATTAAATAGATTTATGTAATTCGTCCTAAAAATACTGATAAAACGTTCAACTTCGTATCTTTGCATGAACTTTCTTGAATTCATGTTTTCTACATTTTGATATTGAAAAAAAGCTCCATATCGATTCAGTAGATTTGGAGTAATAGTAGTGCGAGAAAATAATGTTTTCAGAGATTGTACTTTATAACTATTTGAATAAAATATAGATAATATTATTATCTTCTAAACGAAAACAAAAAACCCTTTCACGAAGTAAATTAAATAAGCCAAAGGATAAGGAAAATTTATAAGAAATTATCTACAAAGTATGTATAGAGTATAATACACCGTAGGGACCCTCGCAATAAGTACCCATATTTATTCCAATAAACATGTAATACTGGACACCCAAAAAGGGTCTTAGCAACAATAAAACACACGTAAAACATAATTTATTACTTGCTAAACGCTTCGAGCAAATTTATGTTGTCTTGGTGAATTTTTGAGAACACGCATAACAACCTTTTTTTTTTTTTTTTTTTTTTTTTTTTTAAGTGGGGAAATCTTCTTAGATACCCCCGGCTCCCGGGGATGGAGCCGTGGTTATGTCGGATTTTTACCGACTAAAACCCCACTCTGTTCCATCGCGCTGCTTTGGACGGAACTGCGGGAACGGTTACGACTCTACCGCGTGTCCCGCCCAGCAGATGCCCGTTTCCAGGCCCACCACTAGAACCCCCCTCGCTGGCGGCTGCTGGAACGAAGGCTTACGCCACCAACGCGCAGACAATGGATCTTTCCCCGCTCCATCATCCGCGTTCCCCCGAACCCCCGACCCCAACACCGTCCGGCCGGAGGGTGCACGCCGGAAGGTCCTCCGATGTGTGAAATACACGTCGGGGGACCCTCCGGCGCACTTTTATAGAGATTACCTCGCAGCCCCCACCTCACCAGAGGTGGCGGCCCTCGGTCCGGCCCCACGGACCGGATTACGAGTTGGCAGACGGCCGTTTTACAGCGGCCGCCGCCCCACACCTCTCTGCAGGAGTCTCCGCGCGTCATCACAATGACGCGTCGGGATCCCGCCCTCCGCTGCACGGCGTGGCTTGCTAAACCAGCGAGCCCGCCGCGCCGCGACCTCTGGCCGCCATCCACCGCCGCATAAAAGCCGGCTCCTCTCTGGTCCACAAACAGGACCTCTGCCGTCGGGTCAGTCGAGGCCTCCCAACCCCGACTGCCGTTCAGCGCCACCTTTGCCTAGTGGACACGGGGTCCGCCAAGCCACGACCTCTGGTCGCCATCCTACGCCGCACACAGCGGCCGCTGGGCCACACCTAGCCCTGGCCGTCGGGCCGGTCGAATCTCCCCGACTCTAAACCAGCCGTTCAGCCCCTCGCTGGTCCAATTTCGCTTCACTCAGAGGGCCATAACTCTGAGCTACTGAGCCCCTCCGCCGCGACAAGGCCTGGACCGTTGGGGGGACGCATAACAACCTAAATAAAAAGATAGTGGTTTGGTGCATTAGATTAATTATAATTTTTGTAAAAAAATTACGAAATTTCAAAACTTCTGTCCGTATGTTAAGGAATAAATATATCTAATATTATAATTATTTATTTACGTACTTTTACTTGTGAATGTAATAATTATTAGATTTATTTGCGTCACTCAGAAATACCTACCGTAACTTTTTACCCATAAAACTTAAAAAAAGTCAAAACTCAAACATTTATTTATTCACTGAAACTTCTTTTAGAAGCACTTTCGAATCGTCAATACATATTTTTAACATTTACCACCGATTCGGAAAGCAGTATCTATGGAGAAGAACCGGCAAGAAACTCCATAGTTGCTCTTTATAAATATAGTTGCGCTTCATAAAAACATTAATTACGAAATTACAAACATACAAAAAATCAAATCCTCTTTTTAATTTTAGATTGTTTCATCCACTCGTTTACAACAGCCTTGTCGATTTTCGTTTTCTTCACGTGATTTATATATTTTAATATATTACCTCACATTCGCTACGTATCGAGTTACCTTTGCCCCATATTGTATATTACAAAACGTTCGCCTGTCATTCTGTCTGTCACAAACTGTATTTCATATTGAAATCATTCGTGAAGTTAATATAGAGTATTGTTATTCAAAACGTCTTCCTATTTGCTTTGTTTATGTCATGTTTTATAGTATTGGATATTATTTTAATATATTCTTGTACTGTATTATTGTATGTCCTTAGAGAAAAAATATTATCTTTAAAGCTTATATTATAAGAACAAAATAACGTCTAATATTAATTATATTTGGGCTGAAGAAGAATACCTTAATAAATAACTTTTTATTTATTAACTACTAGCGGTCCGCCCCGGCTTCGCCCGTGGTACCTACATGTTTAAACTATCCTATCTCTCAAGTTGGATCGAACTGCAGATGGTGTGCGAATTTTATTATAATCGGTTAAGTGGTTTAGGAGTCCATTGAGGACAAACATTGTGACACGAGATTTATATATATTAAGATAAAATTGTATTTTTCTTTCTCAAAGTTTAAACATTAAAAGGAAATAGATTAGAATATAATTATGTGCTATGAATATAAGAAAAATGTACGTCAGTAGGAAAGTAGCCAACAACAATAAAGTCCAAGAAAGATTCACATTTTATATTTGATTAAAAATACATATCAAATTTCTATAGAAATGAAAACAAAATCGTAAAAATTGTTAAAGGGGACGACACACACGCAAGTATTTATTTACACATTCAATGAAATAAAGATAGGAAATACTTGAGATTGCAGTCAATAAATTGCATTTCTATTAAAGAAAAACCAGTTGGCTGCGAAAAAGTAGTCGGTAATATGATAGGCCTTGTTCACACTACGTACGGTTACCATGAAGTATTTTAGCAGTATTATATCCAGTGTGAGAAAGTGATGGCGCTAGACAACCTGTATAGCGCTGTCCTTTTTTCACATACTGCTTAGACATCGTGGTACGGGGACTGATGCGTGTAAGGTTCGTTCACACTATCCCCTGAATGTAATTGATTAGCATCGATGGATTTATTCGTTTGTAGATAATTTTATTCCTAGCATAAGCTGTTATAAATAACGAGGTATATGTTAATGAGTATTTTAATAAAATAAACATCAGTTGCTTGCGTCTGTTTGAAGTTATTGCGGTGTCTCGTTTCTTTGAGTAATGCTCAGCTTATTAATTGCATGTTTAATTATAAATGAATCTGTGTAGATGCTAGATTTTTACATTAAAGATAAATCCTAGTATTTACAACGACAGAATATTCTTTTCAAAGTGTAGCTAGCATTATATACATAGTATATTTACAACAGAATATTCTTTTTAATGTGTAGCTAAAATATAGTTTTATGTTGTAATTTGTAAAAAAGTCGACACTTGCGCTAAGATATTTTAATATGCTTTTGAAACTTCCATTGGTTACACAAAAGATTGGTTTGGAAAAGATTTCCTGTAACTTTATACGGTGTAAGGATTTACTGAATGGCTGACTCAAATATCTTTCCCCGAAGGAATGCCACAGGACAAACATAAAAATTCAGAAGGATGTCACGAAGGTGCCATAAAATTCGCTATTTTATAATTCTAAAACTGCTAGCGTAAGATAAAAGACTATTGAATTTTTGAAAAATAAACTTTGCTAGTGATAGTGGAAGGTCTAAAGTTCAAGTCAATGCATTGATATAGTTTTAATTAATTCTTATTGTAATCTTTAAGGATAAATTCAAATTTTACGTGTTTTTCATTACTGAATTTAATTAGATTTAAATTAAAAGATTTTTTTTTCTATTAATACAAATTAAATAATCAAACAATATGGTAGGTAAGGGCTACACGTCGTTAAACGCTTGTCCAGTATTAAATTCCATGTCATGAAACTTCAGTATAGGTATACCTATCCAGAGAATTGACAGACTAATATGGATTTGTGTAGATCCAAATCGAATATTACGTACCAATACGCTTAATACGTAATTTTCATCTGTGTAAAGGTCGGGACGATTGGACGTTTATACTCAGTTTTGGATAAAATCATTAACCGTATTACAGGGTATCTCAAAGCACATCGTGCCATTCGGAATCTCGGAGAAAATCTTCAATTGTTCAAGTCGACATCTGACTGACTCATCAGAAAATATTCCTGAAATAAACCTCCGTAGAGAGATCGTCGTCACAATAACGCTTACACACAAAAGCCTTATTATTTTCTATGGAAGTGAGGTCGGAATGACCTCAGATAAGATACGATATACAATGATATCGCACCGCTTTTGAAGACATCACAATGCGTGATGAATCATCTGTTTAGGACAATTTTTTCGAGATGCTGTAACGAAACGCGGCTATATCTTTTATGTTTGTGAGCTTAGCTGTACTATCTAGTATTCTCGTTTAATTCATTTTTGAGAGATGTACAAGATAGTTTATCAAGGAAAATATGATATTTATGAGCTATCCTAGGAGAAGTAGATTACGCTATTTACGACACCAATCCGTCCCTGAGGACGAGTTCCAGTTATTGGTAAGAGTTTGCAATTTATTAATGAAGGGATATTATGGTTGTTTCGTATTTTGTGGAATATCACTTCGTTATATTTATATCATGATATAGTTTTATATCTATTTTGCCTCTGCTCTTCCCTTCTAGATTTTTAGATATTAAACGCCAATTAGTCAAATCTTTCACTTCAAAGTATTTATTTTACCTGCTCTCCAAAATTCTTTATTTTGTTTAGGATAAGAGATTGTCTACTAGCACCCAACACGCCTCATCTGGCTTTCTTTACGAGGAAATAATATTCTGATGTCTTTAGATCGATCGCTTTTATCCACTCAACGAGTCGAGACGCTTTTACAAAAAACGTGTGACTATTCTTGATAAAAACTAATAAAACATCCCTGAATTATTGGCCACATTTCAACACAAATACAGCATTTCCGTGTGAAAATATAAATAAAAAACGGAGCAAGACGTTTTACTATGCAACGTTTATTATTGACGTCACTTCAAGTTTCATTCAGACGGTCTTCACGAGACATTTGTCTAAGAAAAAAGTAAAGAACATTCTAGTAGACGAAACATAACGCCCACAAGCGAAACAATTAGACGGGTTGTTAACCTCCAATAGCGTAAGAATTATAAGGCATTGTAGATAAAAGAAAATGTCACAAATATGGGCCACCTACTGCACTAAATTTTGGTAACGTATTTCACGGCTCAGCTCTAAACCAGAATTATGCACTTAAAAGAAGTGTCTTCAGAGATGTAAGCGAACTATTTTCAAAAGTTCTTTAACAGTTAAAGCGTAGACGAAAGATCGTCATTTTTATATAATCGTGTAAACACACAACTTTACAGCTAAGCGATGTGAATGGGATAGTGACTTACTGTAATTTTAAACGCAGGTCACAGACCGCCAAGAAAACAAATTGCTGTGTATTCTTTCAGCTAGCGTCACTGATGTTTTACGTATCTCTTTGATCTATAAAAGTTATGGTCGCATGGTTACGATCAAGAAGCTTATATCTAATACACTGGAGATTGCACTATGACCATTAACTTGTCACAAGAAAATATAACCTTGAATGACGTCAGTGTTGTTTTTTGTCTCTTTCTGTGGGTGACCACACTGGTTTGTATATTCAGGATTTTTCGAAATAGAAAAAACTAAAAATCATGGTCTATAAATAATAACGACATATATTTTTAACAGTATTTATATTATAATATTACTGGTCAACTTACA
>CAJQZM010025572.1:0-22766 GCA_907164665.1 Colias nastes
GATACACGACCGGTTTGAACTGAAGCAATTTAAAAGAACGCGTATTGATTTTCTGAATTGGTAAAGCACCGACTTAAATAAGATTAGGGTTTCGAAAACATATGGGGTCGTGGAGTAACGAAATTCGCTGTTTGGGGTGTTCGACCCGTATCCGCCCCTAGGTACACCGAAATAATTTAAACCACGTGGCAGACTTAAACGTGTAGTTATACACACAAAAATGATATTTAGCTTTAGTCCTCTGGGGAGTGTTTGCGTGTTGCTGATATTTACGTGTCAAGAAGTTCAAGGTTTCATATATTTACTGTTAATAACTCGTCTTGGCGGCGTGCCCTAAGCATTTCTATATTACCAAGCGCCAAGGTTTAGAATAAAATAATACATTATAAATAGTTTATTTGAATGCATCTATTGTTTAGCACATCCGTATCGATGTCATCTAATTAACACAATGTTGTAATAAACTTAAATTTATTCTTATTATTCTTGTAAACATTTGCATGAGGGTATGAATAGTCAATGTTTTCACCACTACTAATTAAAAAACTTCTACCGATAAAAGTCGGAAGGAACCTCTATTGTTTTTGCTTAGTCTATTACAATTTTAATTCATTGACTAAGTAGGTACCTAAGGACCTGTCAATGATTTTGTGGTTTATAAAATCCATCCATTTTGTCATCAAGATATTCGTTGAAACTTTCGTGAATTAAAATCGTTTAAAAAATTAGCATTAACAACAGATTAGAAGCGTAACTAAGTTAATATCGATTTTAGTGGAATTCTTGGAAATAAATTAATTAATTAGAGAGTTAGACAAGCCCAGTATGGCGCGACAAGTGACAACTTACTAGTATGGCTATACAGGTTACCTATCTATGAGGTAAGTCAATAAAAAGCTGCTCATGTGACTTTCTAAAGATATTGATGCATCGTACATTAATATTTGACATCTAACTTTGTAGGAGAGGGGTGTAATGGACTTAAGAGAAGAAATTGAGTAATATGTAATCTATGCGTATAGGTTAAGATTAGGAAGTCGAATGCACAGATAGTCAGAAGTCAAAAAATATTTGGATATTTTGCAAATCTTTCACTAAGAATGTAATTCCAAATCAATGCTATCAAATACAGTTATTTATTCATTAGCAGACAGCATTTGGTAATGCAGCATAAAATATTGTATTTCTAGTCACATACATATTTATTATTTACGATTTACAAATCGTTTTTCAAGACTTAACTGTTCTCGAAACGTTGCTCCAAATTTTTATTTATGAATAGTAGACCGCCAGAGCTCGAGATGTCGTAGTATTTTTTGCTAAACATTCGTAGAAAGAAGAATAAATTTATCGTCGTAATATTACGAGAAACATTCGTTTACGAATACGGATTATATGTCAATAACCTTATTATATAGCGATTCAAAATCCTCACTTAAATTATAAGATTATACACTTTCAAAAATACTTGACCGATATATTAATACCTAAATTTTGGATGGCGATGGGTTGTTAGATAACACCGCAGTTACGTAGTTTAAAACTTTTCCAAAATATCGCAATCTCTTAGTTCCGTATGTAACCTTTTTTTGTTTTGTGTACTCTCGCTCACAATGGAACACCTACAGTGGAAAGTTTTAGCCTACTGCTTACATTACTGTCATACTGGCGAAAGTAGTCATTTTGTGACAAATGTCATGTCAACATACTCCTTAGTTAATATTGACAGCGGTCTATTCTAAGCAAATTTGCGTGTCCAACATTTTACATCTTTTATATGCCACGTACAAGAATAATTAATGAACAAGTTGTCAACCTAAAATTAATGTGACAAGTGTTTGTAAGTTTCTAACCGTGACGTTCTTTGTAAAGTAAATAACGCGCATATAAATTAACTAAATAATATTTTCTTTATAATTTAAGTTTTCTAGTGTAAAATTGCACAAACAATTTGCCTGAGCGATTTGATGACGTTGGCGATGTCATAAAAAACGAATTAATCACGATCCTTCAAAATTATATGTTCAATTCCACCCACAAGTTATTCAAACTAGTTGCTAGATACATTAGAGACAAAGTTTTTTTGGTAATAAATACAACGCAGAGTAATGGCCCCGTTCATTGCTCCACAGGCGATTTCCTGGATCAACAGGCCACATTCAATTCATTCGCCCGCATCCCGTTCGCGTTCGTTAATTGCTGACGCCATTTTGACGAACTAATAATGCATCATTCAGTCCCAAACGCTCAAAATCAACAAGTTGTATGTAAAGTCTGTTTAAATAATGCCATAAAGAAGTTTGTTATCTTACTGGTGCGCTCTTCCGAATAATCATATTGTGTCACTATCGTTTTATGTAAAAAAGTGTCGGGCTTCTAAGATGCTAGATTGAGGTTTCTGCTTTTATTTTGTCTTGGCTATGGCTTGGTATCTAATTGAGCCTTTTTAAGATTAGAAGCATAAGGAATTGAATGTTGGGAACTTATGCTAGAGATATAGGTATTATAGACGAATTATGTCACTTTGTTTTCCATCTCCTCCATTATAAGTGTTTCACAAATGTCAATGTGTTCATAAGTAATTGATATGTACCTATATACATATCTACTCATACAGTAATATACTGAGAGAAAAGATTTCCTCATTTTATAGTTGCGTAGTTTTATCTTCGCTATAATAGATTAAATGTTTAGGCTCACAAGCTGTACACCATCTTTTCATGCTTCACGCTCTGCTGCAACTCTAATATCTTCATTTAACATTCATACCTGTTCTAAATTGAACTGTATTACAGGGACACAGAGATTAAATTAAGTTTCACACTGAAAATTTCTGGCGAGGTGAACAACTACGACATACATGTCCTTCAACATACTTTGAGGTTATGTTACAGGACTAACATTTCAGACTTCAGTTCTTTTCTAAACCCTGCTTTGTATGTGACGTGTTAATGACTTCATTCAATAATTCATATTTAATTTGGTTTTGGATCGCCAGATCTGCGTCATACCCGGTGAGTGAAATTTACACCGTGTTCTCGTATTTCTAACGAAAGTTTCTTGACAGTATTAACATTGTTTTCTCAAAACCAGTTAATCGTTAATATATTCATATAACGTTGTCTATTACATAACGCTCAAAGGAAGAAACTTGATTACATAAGCTATAAATATCAAAGGAGATAGACACGCGCATCAATTATCTACTCCAATACATAATCACACGTCAGTACCCAGCGATAGCCGATAAATATTTGAGTGTATAATATTTAAATTATACAGTCGATTAATTAATTAATGGTGCTTCTATATGCCATAAAAAGAAATTAGAAAGGCTTTATTGCTAAACGGCTAGATTAATTAAGACTTAGGTAACCGCGTTAAATTCGTGACGAATTATGAAAAATTGAATTCGTGGTCACAACGTACGTGACTTGATTAACACCGATGCGTGTTTTCCTGCAGCTAGCACAAGTGATCTAGATACCTACAATTACATACACTTTTTTCCATAGATACCGTTACTTTCAGAGAAATTACGTTGCAAAAATAAATTGATTACATTTCTTTCTTGAGGTAAAACTCAGGGCATGTTAAAATACAACTTGCACATTTTTATTTAAATACAAAAAAAAATTACAAAACAAATCACAATTTTTTTATTTCTCAAGCCAATCCATGTAACTAATTTAAAATGAAAGTTGTTTTAAATCCAAGTGGGAAGATAATGTTTTGGCAACTAGATAAATAACATAATATACTGCGCCCACATGATAATTGCAAAACTAGATGCTTTATGAAAGCCTATGTTTGATTATTGGAAATTTAAACTTTCTAATAAAATGCTAATAAACAAATAATTTCAAAGGCTATTAAGTATTTGTGAAGGAAGTTAGATGATATAACTCCTTTCTTTTATGTGCTGATATAACAATAACATATCCGAGTGTGAACTCAAATTATCCAATTATAGAATTTACAGCACTTTGCCAAGCCAATTACTAAGATTGCTAAATAATTCCATGATTCACTTTCCTCTATATTTCAACCACCAGTTCGCCCACACTTCGAAAAGTCTGCTTTCGACCCCTAATATATAATAGGTATACGTACAAAACATTTTTAATACCAATAGTTAAAACTATATATGTATTGAAGGTTACAAATTGCATTTGCTAAAATTCATGTTTTTCCATAAGCTGTTACATATTTAAATGTTAATAAATTATATATTATCATTCCAATTAAAAGTATTAGGTTGCATTGAAATATGTTGCTATGTGGCTTATTTATATAGGTACAGTAAATGTATGTACCACTTATAATATTTAACTCGTCTGTGTAGTAATACAGCCTGACTGATTTCATGTTATACCAATGATTCATTCCATGTATTATAAACACATGTTCTTGCACTTCTGTGTATTAGATTAAATACTATATTACTATTACAATATAAAACCAATGTGTTGTATAATAATTATACAAAATTAATAATTTTAACTCGATTTTAAAGTTAAGCCTTTTACGTAGATTTAAAAGAAATATTATTAAGTCGCTCTCGAAAGTGAACCGAAATTTAAAATTATTATAGATTAGATTCAATGCTTTTGTACACAGTAACCGTAGAACAGTATAACATCAGTAGAACAGTAGGTAGATTTTGAATAAAAAATGAAACCAGAATATACATATCAGGATGTATTTAATATTTATTGCTCTATCTTTAAAATATTTATTACTCAGATTCAACGTACCTATATTTAAGTACCAATGAGAAGAGTTATGTCCTGGTCGTTAAGTTTTTATTATAATTCTCCATGTAGTTTACTCTTTGATTTATGCGTGCTATAATTTCCATAAATTGAATAGGTATCATTGCCTAAATTAAGCGTTATGAAAATGAAACATCAATTTTCTGTGACACCTGATTAATGTCTAGGAAAGCGGGGGAGTTGAACAGCATTCACTGTACCGATTTATATTACATGCCATTTAGACATGGGCGGTTCACTTTTGTGCAGCTTTCTTTGGAAACGGAATCCGAATATTAAGTTACGTAGTTGCGTGATTATCATATTGAAGCAAACTTTAATTTATAATTTATATACAGTAAGTACAGTAGGTACGGCACTATCAAACTCTTTATCACACAAATCCAAGTCAACTTGTTAGTCAGGTTTACTCTAGAACGACAAACAGCTTAGTCATAATGGAGTCCAATTGCAACCAGAGCATAAAAATATTTTTACAGCAAATATAATACTCAAATATCATGAATTGCTTGATATTTTAGTTTCGTGCCCATATGAGGGTCCTCGGAATCCTAAGCAAATCATTTCACAGTGCTTTCGTTACGTGCATGATAAGAATATCAATCGACGACACAAGCGATAAAGTTCAAGATGCTAAATTCCAGTGTTCTTATTTTAGCTTCGTCGGCATTTTACGACTCTTCGCAATGAACATATAGTGATGCAGAATATTGGTAAACTGAGAGAGTTTAATGTTTGTGAATAGGAGTAGGTAATAGAGAAATAGCGTTAGTATCTGCGCCTCTCCAGCCTGATATTGACACTAGAGTGGCAGTTTTGAGATAAGGCCTTCATTATATATTAGCCTTCAGATGAGGCTGGCATTTCTATAGCTGACAAATTACTTTGTACTGTCGGTACACGTTACTGATTCTTGACATGAAAATATTTATCATAAAGCTTGAATATAATGTCCAATATTCAACTGTAATGCTTATGCAACTATAAATTGGTTCCTTTAAGTAACTTGACTCATTTCATTTCAGTATTTATTATTTACATGTTCGACATTTAATGTTTTAGACCTAAAGATTATATATCGCTTGGTAACTTATTTAAGATGTCTGAAAGAGATAAAAACCTAAAAAATCCGACTTGTATATTATTTTCAACTTTCGTTTATTTTTTTATTTTCTTTATCGTTGTATATAATCTTGGTATATTAATCACTAATGTATTAAAAGTTACGAGGTTAAAATTGTTTACAAAACGTTATCCCTGAATCTGTAGAACAAATTCTAAAAAAGAAAGCGAGGAGAAGTGATGGAGAATATTTCGATCGAATATATATATTATATACATTCGATCGAAATATTCTCCATCATAATGTCTATGTTTCAAAATGTTTAAGCCCATAAATAATTAGTATGTTTATCGTATATTTCATGATAGAGTAAACATTTGTAATGCAATCATATATGCCCTTTCTCAGCTCATCCATATGGAACGCGTCTGGTCTACGGAATTCATTGTCCATGCTCGACTACGGTCGGCTCTATTTATATATTCTAATCGACTGTTGTATGTGAAGACATGCTCTTTCTTATATGGTTATCGGATTACGAAAGTTTAATGGTAATAAATTGTCGGGGCGATGAAACAATCAGTGATTCATATTTGATGTTCATTTGCTTAGTTTCATCCAGTGAAATGCAATAGTTCCGTATTAATTATGTTTCAAAAATATTTCAAAATACACCACATACCTATTCGAAATGTAGGCAACTGGGTATACGTTACATTTGTACAATTTTCTACGTAACAGTATCTCTAAATTGGTTCAATTAGCGTCACTGTGTCGCTTACATGGTCATTACGGTATTTGTTGCTTATGTCAAGTTGTCTGTGGTCAATGACTAGCGAATACCGTTTGGGCACCACTCCTTTCTTGACCTTATTGTTACACAGTAACTTACAGTCATTTGAAATACATTCAGCCGTACCTTAAACGTTATGACACTGATCTATGAATTTAATTGGGCAAGCCCGACAAATGGCCAATCGACGGCTGTTTCACAGTCATTTGCAAATAATAAACGGCTTGCTGGTGTTGGTATAACGCTAAATATAAATTGAGGGAGAGAGTCGGTAAGGAGGCGGGCTTATGGCGCCAGCTCGCAAGTCAAGGACGACTGCGAACAGCGTCGTTTAACATCAACATTGTACTACATATTATCAGTCTCGGACCTCCGCTATAAACAAGCTAATTGTAATACAAATTGCTGGGCATTCGTAATGCGTCTTTGTACTGCCTATTAGAATTATCATCACATATCTAATAGTGCCATTTAGCGGGTGACTATAGTACCTTTGGAATATCGAATTCGCCACTCAGTGCGAATGATGATTGCGTATAGCATTTTGGCTATTCATGTTGCTGACAAGGTAATTTTGGAAATTGAAACCAACAATGAATGGGTGTTAAATGCAGAACAATTGAATGTAAGTTGTCATTACGCAGGAGTGTTGTGGGTAATGTATTCAAATGTCGACCAGAGCGTACGACAGTGAAATAAATCCGATAGGGGCCTTTGTATTCTAAGTAAGGCGACGCGGACGCATGCATTAGCCTGTGTAATTGCATTGAGGCGACTGATGATGCGATGCTCTCTATTACGAGTGGTTTAATGCACTTTCATTTGTCCGAATACAGAGAAGATGCAAGCGATTGAATTCGCTTGAATACACTTATTGCTATTTTCAAATCTAGTTATAACATATACCTTTCCTAAAAGGAAGTTATTTATAAGTTTGAATGAAGTAAAACCTTAAACCAATTTTAAAATCGACGACAACAATTTTAATGATTCTATTCATTCCATCAGTAGCCGTTTGTCTCTTCAATACAATAACTAGTCAATATTCATAGTATTTTTTTTCTATAATTAGTTCAATGAAATGCATCGAACTACAAAGTCATTCAAACATAAATCGTTAGTAATACTCCGACTGTATTTTTCATTATGATGTTAACCGTCATATGAATGCCACAAGAGAACAATGCTATACATTGTTATACGTTTTAATTTTTCTACTGGACTACGTTTTATCGTAGTGTTTTTAATTGTTTGAAACTCCATTTCCTACACTGAATTTTTGACGTCATAAATTTTATTATTTGGGGCTCTACAAGTATTGTGATTACGTAATAAATTGTTTTTATTGTGTTACAACACAGCATTTGTCTTTATTTCTAAGTTTTCTTATATAAATTAAACGTCTAGTACTAGTTTACAAATGTAAATCATAATGATTTCAAACGCTTATCATACAATAGTTAGATTATAAGAGAGATAAAAGTAAATGTAATATTCTGTTCGAAAGCTTCTAAACAAAACCATGCTTTATTCAAAGTTGTATTATGACTACTAGACTCTAAATATAACGTCCACGTTGCTAAAACAGGTTTAAAACAGCACTGCAACAATGAAGTATTCTCTCAACGATGCGGTAATGAACCCCTAATGGCCTAACTTCACAGCTATGCTCGTGATAATACCGACCCATATGGTAATACCATTTATTTCCTTTATCTTTAATGATTTAACTGTCAATTTGCTCGGGGCTCCAAATCGAATAGAGACAATGTACAATAGGGCTTATAATAACGATTTTACAGTTACATATCGATAGAACCTGCAATATACTTAGTCGGTAAATAAGGTAATGCTCGAAAACATTCGGACAATAACTCTATTCTATAGAAATAATAAGGTAAGAGTCATCTTCATAACATTACGTACAGCAGTGTAATTCAGCCACAAAAAATGAAATCATTTACAAATTACTTTGTTTTTAATGCCGTTCCGCGATTATTTCGAAAACATCGAATCACTCTTGTAATTTGTTTTGTAAGACATTAAATGTAGATGTTTATTTTGTAAGTATATTTTTGTAATAAAGACAATTGAGAACAATATATATGCCTCAGGTTAGTGGGACATTAATCTTTCCAAATGGATCATGGTAACTTTTGTATTTCCCATTAGAATTGGTCATGGTACACGTGTGAATGGTCATGGAAACATAAATTCGTAAGGTTTTGATAAAGCGTGAAGCGTTTGTAAATACATCAAATTAATTAAATAGACGTGAAACAATTAAATTGATCATAGCTGTAACTGCCTTAACAATATGTGTTTAAACCTTGAATAATCGCGGAAGTACTTTGCTATTGGGTATCTATTATTGTAAAGATCATGTCTATCTTCAAATATTAAAGGAAGTGAGTGATATACATCTTTAGTGTTACTGTGGCGGTCTCATCAGCTCGCATTTGATGCGAGTGACCCTGACATGGCACACCACGGTCCGGGTGTCTATAAAAACCACTTTCCAAGCTAATTTGAACTATATGTTCACTAGGCACGATTGAAACTCGCTTTCTCGGACTTTTTCACATTTGAGTCGTATATTCTCTACTAAATGTTTCGTCTATCACCTCCTCGAGTATAGCCGCTCATAATACAGTGTTAACAAGAGCAATCGGTTAACAAGCAAGTTCTCAAGTTCTTCATTTCAGCAAACATTGTTGGAATGAAGAATTATTTCAAATGTTTTTAGTTATGACTTTTTGAGTTGCGATTGCTCCTGATTCCATCATGTCCATCTATAGACATATGTCGGTAACCTGACGGCATTCAATATTTCATCCAAGGTTGTTACTTAGTACGTGTCGATTACGCTCATAAATTTTTTGCTCTAAGAAATACTCTATAGCGCGCAATTTGTTTAAAGTACCTATACGAACGTGTATAAAAAGATTTCAAGATAATACTCATTAGTTACGAGCAAGGTTGATAAGTCTTTGTAAAAACAAAAAAAAAAATGCTACAAAGAAAGTTATCAGCTTCCTCATCATCACCTCATTTCGCGAACAAGGTTATTCAAATGGCCATGTTTTTGTTTAAGGACAGAATTAACTCCCTTGTTTTGTTTCCGCTAAATTCGTAATTTTTGGATTTAATATTATGTCTGTATCCATCCAAGTTAAAGATGGAATATAAATTTAGCGAATTGGTCATGCTGCAGGAGTGGGACTATTTATAATACGAGTATCTTCCATTTTCAGTGGCCGTCGCACGTTGAAATTATCCGGCGCCTTGCAAGCTTTCTTTTATT
This sequence comes from Colias nastes, assembly GCA_907164665.1. Taxonomy (NCBI): domain Eukaryota; kingdom Metazoa; phylum Arthropoda; class Insecta; order Lepidoptera; family Pieridae; genus Colias; species Colias nastes. The sequence continues at coordinate 9,936 of CAJQZM010025572.1, forward strand.
GTCGCTTCTATGTTTATCGGTTCGTTTTTCTTATGACTCATTTACCGTTTACGATGTTTAAAATATCGCGAATAGTACTTATGGATCAATTTATTGCTTTCTGTTTCATTTGTCAATATAACGGCAACGGTAATAATGTTAAATAAACGTTTTAATGTGAAGAAGTATGGTCATAATGTTGTTTTTATTATAATATGAAAGCCTACCTGGACATATTTGGTTCACGAAAATGAATAACTGGTTTCATACGCTCCTATTTTATATATTTTGGTATGTGGAACACAAAAAGTTTTAATACTTTATCTCGGCCAACAAAGACTTCTAGTTAAAATTCCAAAGAGGATCAGATGACAATGTGGGCTCACAAAATACATGTATAAATAACGTAGGGACAAAAAATATCGGTATAGAATATTCGAAAAGAAAAGAATATTCGAAATACTTTATGGTCTTATGAGATTAGTTTGACTATTAACTTTTTATTACATGTCGTGTGATATGTGTCGAATTAAAGTACGACTGGGCTTTATCTAAATGTTGTATTTAAGACCATAAAATAAGTATCGCTCAAATAGAGTTTAGTAAGAAAATTTGTATTTATTATTATTTTATATTTTTTTATCCCTGGCTCTATCTATGAATTGAAGACTATAATTTAAATGAATCATCAGCATTCGCAATACCGATCCCAATATGGTTGTAAATTGTAATGTCTATTCCCAGTAGTCCAACGCTGCTTGTATTAACATTTCTGGGAAATGTAAACAGTTCAAATATCCCGTCGGTGGTCTCTAGAGACTAAAAAGGATTCAGGCGAAAAGTAATCAGGCCTGTCTGTTAAACAACACCGCAGATAAACATTAATTAGATACCTTTTATTTGTCGTTCTCCCAGATTCAAATTAAATTCTATTGGTACAATTTAGATTGAGTTTGCGAACTGTTTTTTCAGTTTTTTTTTTTTATTTCAAAACACTGACGCGTTTATACAGTCCCGAATTTTTTCAGCGTGAATTTCAACGTTGAATGTCGAGTTCGAAAAACAAAATAAACACTTCAGTATTTTTGTTGTTATTGTTTTATGAATGTGCTAAGAAATGGAAATTCGCATTTGCGAAGGCGAATAGTATTTAAAGATTTCTAATTTTACTCTTATGAATCATGTTTCTGCAACACACGGGACATGTATGGTGACAAAAACAAATAAGTATGGACGGACGCGTTTCACCCTCTTTAATTAGCATAATGTGATTCTGACTCACATAATTAATAGTGTAACCCCATGTTTAATTGCATGCAAATCGGGTACCACTCTTGTAAGGTGTCGATTATATCTTTATTAATTATAACTAGGTATTATTTCTTATTACAGACATTAGAACATTTCATAATTAATTAAATTACCTTATAATAAATCTTACTTAAAAAAATTTTATATAGGTAATTCAGTGGATTATTTTTTCATTGTACTGTGTAAATAGGTGACCAATTTTCACAATATGTAGAAGAAGGAGGGAAAACGAGGGTCAAACTTTAAATCAATATTCGAACTAGAGAACAACTCTATAAATAAATTATATGTGCACATTATTATAATTTTAGTTCTAGTTTTTTAATTTAGAACGTAAAACCTGAATATAAGTTTTATACCTACTCTGTATTGTTTATTCATGATGGAACTGCATTTTAGAATATTAATGTAGTATTAATCTTGTTCCAATTTCAATCAAATACGTGACTTGTGAAATAAAACGTTAGGATTTGGTATATACGAATATCGCAAAATACGTAGAGGGAAATCTTGTATCATATCTTGTATTTTGTTTTACACAAATTTTGTAAACATTTATAACAACGCCATTTCAGTAGGTTGGAGGCACAGTGCCCTTTTAAATGCCATTACAGTGTGTTGTCCGTGAAAACTTGAAGCTGGTATTTACCGTCGTGAAGGTAAACGCTGATTAAGCATTAAAAAGAATTATGTGCGACCGGAAATCGTAATTATTATGCACGATGTCAATAACATTATAAACTTCCTCGTTTATTTATACAAGCGATTACTGCACTTGCAGTTTTTAATTAAGTGTTCAAATTGAATAGGGATTTATAATAGCTATTTTTGGTTTTAACAAATTCGTTGAGTAGTTTAGATGATCTTTATTTGTTAGAAAATCATATTTGAATTAATTTAAATAAATTGCTTTTATTTTAAGATATTTTGTGTTCAATGTTACCTACATTGAACACAAAATATCATTAAAAATATTTTACACATCCACTTTATACCTACTGACAATATAATATAACTGAGTAACATTGGTTGATTAATTTAGAATCTAGCATGACATGCAATCTAGTAAAATATTATAAAACTAGTTTTTAACTGTCTTTTATACGAGCGTTGGTTAGAGATATCTGTGTCAATTACCGCTACCAGGAAATTATTTCTTTCGAAGAAAAAATGTATCCTATCGCAAACGTGAAAAAATATAGTGGTAGATGCCAGCGACCTCTATCCGGCACTCACGGCCAAATTAGCTTGATATCTCACGGGCAATCTATTGTTCGTTGAAAATTGCAAAAAAGTGTCTGCAAAGTTTTAAAAGATTGCTTCAATTAAAAATTATGCTTACGTATTTAAATTTATTATGCATTCTAGGAATGAATCGTGTGAAATTTTCAGTTAAATGTTGATTGAAATTGAGGTCGGAAAGTGTATATTCCAGACTTCCATTTGAAAAATGAATCCGCTCTCAAGCTAGATAAGAAAATGGAACGTTTCCCCGAAATAAACAGAATTGCTAAATTAAAATGCATAAACACGGTTAGGAACGACATTATTCCATTTTCTGCTATTAGTGTGATGCAACAAATGGGAACGGAGTAACATTAAGGAAAATAAAATGTGCTGGCAAACGGCCATTGTTTGATTTTTTTTAAGTCTGACATTTCGATATGCTCTGTCTAGTGTGTCCGGTCAAATAATCCATTGTTGAATTTTATTATGTTTTGACTGAATAATTCTATTAAAGGGATAAATATATAATACATATTATACTTACTTCATTATACTTAATTTAAATGTTTGTTTGCCTCATCTCGTCAGTGCATCCTTGACACGGAGGCTCGGACATCTATTTGCGTGATGCGTCATACGATATGCCAGCAATTATAATTGCCTACCTCAATTATATTTTGCATTCAACAATTGAGGACACTTGAATAGTTCATCATAATAATTTTAAAGATTTTGAAGCTGCGTTGCTATTGCATAGTCTGATCGCGCAAGCTTAAAATTTTGCAATCTTATGCACACATGCCAAGTAATATTGATAGTTTCTCAATTTTTAAGGAACCAGCTCTGTGCCTTTTTAATGTTTAAACAATAAGATATATGAGAATTATTACATTCACTTGTTTAAAGTAGAAATTACAAAAGTGAACTAATACATAATGTCCGCCCACTGCATCTGCCCAGTGGAATGCAAGCCTGCAGCGTTTATCTTATTGCCGTGATTATAACGCAGTAATTACATCTGTTTCCTTTTTAAATGCCATTTAAATAAACATCCTCCAACTGTTATTGGTTGATTTTCATTACAACATGTGTTCATTTGATGGCCTAATGTCGAACAAGGAGAATTGTATTGTCCATAAATTCCTTATTATATTCGTATGCAATACAATAAATATTGTTATACAATAAAATTTGCATTTTACGATGCGCCCTTGAATTTTTTTATCTCCCTTGACCGCCACCTTCATCTGACATTGATAGCCAGTCAGCCAATTAGGCTTAACGCCAACGCAAAGGTAAGACTAACCAGCTTAACAACTGTCAATGGTGTGATTTGCTAGGCGCCGTTAGATTGTTAATCTAACTTTATATCTTACCCGCTTGTAAGGACATTATACCGAGTGCTTTGAACTGTGTAAATAGAAGGAAACATTGTATACAAAATAATGTTGTTTATCGATTACCTATTTGCAACACGTCTCGCATTCGTCGTTATTTTGCAAAGCTAAACATTTATATATACAAACTAGCGGTCCGCCCCGGCTTCGCCCGTGGTACCTACATATGAAAAATAGATGTTGGCCGATTCTCAGACTTACCCGATATGCACAGAAAATTTCATGAGAATCGGTCCACCCGTTTCGGAGGAGTATGCAGACTAACATTGTGACACGAGAATTTTATATATAAGATAATAATATTTAGATTGAATCTTGTGCTGATACAATTAACTATTGAATCGATAACGAATTACGTTTTAACGTTATGCAGTTCGCTGCATTGTTTCGTTTGTTGACATAATCTTGAATCATGATCGCTGCTATCGAATAATTCTATTATCATATATACCTGTTTGGAGGAAATGATTCATCCAATAGCCAATACTGGGCTTCCAAGTTTGATTTAACTAATAAAAACAATCGAGGGGCCGCATAGTCGTTCCGATGTATCATGAGTGAGTCAGGCTTGCGTCACTAAGTTTCCTAACTCGTCTTGACAGAAGTTTACTGTCTGCTTTACATTGTACTAAGTATACGATACGATTATTGACCTTAAGTATAAATTAGTTACGCTAATAAAAATAATACATAACATCAATAAGTGCATATTCAATATCAACATTGAACAGTGATCTATCTGAGTCTCTTTTTAAAGCGTGGTCAAAAATATTATGATAAATAAGTTTGTGTTACATTTTCCTTACTCCGTGGATGAGGGTCAGGTTTCCTTATAGGGCTAGTTGCTTACTTGTCCTCCCACGTCCCATTCACTAAAGGGTTAGGGACTGCTACATTTAGTATTATATCCATATACCTATAAATGTTTATACGGTTCTCGGAGAAGTTTTATTGGTTTCATTCGCGTAACATGGTATGCATGAGCAGCATTTAGATATGTGATACGATTTGGAATTTTTGGTACAATGAAAAAGTAAGAAATTTAAGAAAAATAATGATTACATGATGATATAAACAAGCTAAAGCTTTTGGCTTACGTAGTAGATAAAAAAGCTGAACCATATAATATATTATATTCGCGCTATTAGACATGAGTACTGGCTGGGAGACTGCAGCTTTAGTGTGTTAGTGATTGTTTAATTAACGTGTGTTCTGTTGGGTTCCAGGGCCACCGCCAAGGTTGGGGCTGAAGGCAGCAAGTCCCGGGGTGGACGAGGACTGCAACAGCAACCCGAGCCTGGCTGGCAGCCAGCATTCCACGCACGATGACCTCGACGCACACTGCGACAACTCGGGATATCTGTGGTTTCTCGACTATAAGTAAGTAATCACAATTGTTTCCTAGTTCGATCAAGTAATAGGTATTGTGTTTCCAATGTATTGAATAGTAAACTGACTGCTGACACAATATGTAGGTACAAAATGTATCAGATAAATATTATCTCATACATTATTATAACAGGTTTTCCCTTTAATTTCTCAAACCTTTTAAAATAATCGTTGTTATACAATAACTTTATTATTACCTTCATAAACGATGATAAAAGCAAAAATCGATGCGATGAGTACTTATATAAGTGAAAGTAGTTACAGCAGTCAGTTCCGTGACTGTCTTTATTATGAATTCATTTTAGGTCCTGCTACATGATATAGAAAATTCATGCCCAAATTATGATATAATTTTCAAGTCCGATAAAACTACTTGCAACTTATCGTACAATAAAATGCATTTTAATGCGTTATTGATTATTCAGTGACTCAATGACAAGGTTGAATTAAACATTAATTCTGAATAATATTATCTTAGAAATCATTCTTTCTAGCGCAAGAGAATAATAATTATAGTAAGATTTAATTATTATCTGAATCAATGATTTCATTTTCTTGACTGAATTCCTACAGGTACTGTGAATAGTAATGATTATTATTAATAACTCAGGCCCCGGAATCACAGACACAATGGAAAATCTATTGTGTCGTGGAGTCGCGGACCGATCGGGCCGCTTGGGGCTCAATGGGTTAAAAGATATCTAACGTTCATTTCTCTCTTTCCAGTCCGATATTTCGGGATGGTTCGTGCCACCACACCTCAGTCCTGTCCTCGGTGTCCGCCTCGTACAAAGGGATAGGCGACCTCACGTCTCGTTTCGAATTCACGTCAAGATACAACGATATAGCGAGAGATCTCGACGCCAACCTCGCTGAAGCCGACATAGAAAGCTTTAAAACTGAAGACATCCATGCGCTCCTGATGACTGCTAACTTGCCGCACGATGATAGAGTTAACGATGTGAGTCAAGTTGCATGGATATCAAACACAATACAACATTCCTGAAAATTACAGATAAATAGAACATTTGGTTCCACTGGTTTTTATATTCATGTCATAAAGTACCTAGTTATTATTTTAACCCCTCTCATTTGCTATAGGATCTAATAGGTTCATGTCATAATTATATTAAAAGTACATGAAACCATATGAGTTTATTAAGCAGTTTCATTATTGAGAATGTTCAATCGTATTACCCTTAACCGCATCTGAGATTCATTGCATTCTTATTCACAAAAAGGTACCTACTGAAGAAAAAAGATTATAGAGGTATTTGTGGTTAAAATGGATACAATGTCCGTACATTTTTATTATTTTTGTTTTCGATTGGATGATCGTTCGCTGTACTTGTGATTCTCTTGGAGTTTTACTTCGCCAATTTATTTCAATTACTACCAAGTACTTAAGTATTCTTAAGTCGTTTAACGGCCCTCAGTTAATTAAATTATAAATTTAAATATAACGATCTTAGCCGTCATTTGCCTGTTATAGGAATCAATTGTAGATTAATAATTATCTACTTATATGGTATGTTTGTTATTGTTACTATAAATAGAGAAACCGTCGTTGTTAAATATGATAGTATACGTTTCTACTTTTTATGAAGCTATTTAATGCTGTATTTTTTCGAAACTACTTCCCTATTAAAACATGTAGGTAACAGTTGCAGTTATATAAAGTTCTAATCAGAATAAGGTAACTATTTAATAAGAATTTTTAATCAACAACTATATTCGTCATTATATTGATTTAATTTAAAACGAAAGTTATTGATACGATGTAAATACGTTTATACTTTTTATGAAGCTATTTAATGCTGTATTTTTTCGAAACTACTTCCCTATTAAAATATGTAACAGTTATAAAAAGTTTTAATCAGAATAAGTAATTATTAAATAAGAATTTTTAAACAAAAACTATATTCTTCATTATTTTGTTTTATTCAAAACGAAAGTTATTGATACGTCCATCGTTTGAATGTATGATACAAATAGCAGTTGATCTGTAATAACATGAAGTAAGCTCAGAGTTTGGCACATAAAACCCCGTCTTAATATTAACTATCATAATTTCCATCTCAAAATTATGCAAAAGCCTCACACAGTCAGCAAAAGCAACAGTAGCTAAACTATTAGTTACTACAGGCACGTGTTAGATTAGCGCACACATAAAAGGCTAGGTGGGAATTATTATGCATGCCATAGAGGCAAGGTGCACCATGTTTTCACAATTTCACTTCGCTTCTAATACATAACGCTCCTTACGTAATCAAATATGTTTGTATACGTGAGGATTATTTACTGTGGTATAGGCACGTTTGAATATTGAATTACTTTGCGATTTATTTAGTAACTATATAATGTTTAAAATTAAGTCATATTTATATTGTGTTATGTAAATCTAGTGTTTTATGCGTTTTAAGATTGTCTAAATTATTATGTCCTATTACAAAAAGTATTGTATTAAAAGGAAAAAATATTGTTTTGAGATTGTAGTTTTAAACAAATATTATAATGATAAATAGATTGTACTGTACATAATTATTCTTTGAGTATTATTCACAAGTCAGTATAAAATTACATCGTTATTCCTAACTTCCTGATGTTGCACATTACTCCATATTCTCTGGTCTAATGGAAAATGCAATCGGAGAAAAGTTATGACGAAAATTACGGAAAATGTGACTTGTGACATAGGTAGCCTGTAACCATGATGGCGTAACTCTTGCTTGAACGGTGATGAAATTAGGGCCGTGTTGATACATGCTAAACATTATATAGATAAAATATAGACAACGACTTGTTAGTCTTCTTATTATGTAGGTATATTCTATATACTGGAAACTAGTAGTAACTGTTGTTCTATGAATCTGAATTGTATGAAATATGATTCAAATAGCAGGAATATATTTATTTAAATGTAATGAAAATTATAACTCATTGGCTCAACCTGACAAAAACAAAATTATTTTTATAACATTGTAAAATAAGTAAACCTGTCTCATAAGAAATATGAGAACCTATGTAAATAGAGAGGTACTTATATAATATAAGGAAAAATAATCTTCATTAACATGAAGTACCTACTTAGGTACATATACAAATATTCGTTCTTAAGACTAAGAACTATTAAATTAGTCAGAAAAAATAAGAAATGCCCTTGAGCCTTGTGGTTTTTACAGGAAATGTAGTGGGAATTAACCGGGAAATATGTAAAGATTAAAATAATATGTTTACTTATAAACTACCAATACAGGAAAACAAATATAATATTGATTGAATAATGTTTGGGAAAGAGAAATTAACAATTTGCAATTCAAATTTTACTGTTAGTAATTAACTGCCCCATAAAATAATATGCAAAACGAGATAAATTTAAAACCTTGTGGAACCATTGAGATAATAGTACTTGTGGAACTTGTATTTCTGACAACTTTTGATTATTTAGGGCAAGTTGGATGAACATTGATATCAACAAAAATAAAATTGTAAATTCATATAAATTCGACCAAGTCACAGCATGATCGTTATGAAACATGACTATATAAGGATAGTTTGTTAAATCACAAGAAGGTAAAACATGTTTTACATAATGTAATTTATAAACCGAGTATATTGTGTTCATTAAGTTATTAAAATATAAGCGTGAACAATTTTCGTCGACGTCAATTAGTGCCTTTTGTTACCTTGGAATAGTGGAGAAATTAACATTTTAACTAATCACGGTACAATAAAACCAATAAGAATTATTTGTAATTGGTATAAATCTTAAAATTTTAAATAATAATAATGATGACCTTATCCATCATCTGTTAGCACACAATCACATCACGATAGTGATACAGGGCTAAATGATTGCTTACTTAATAATTTACGCAAAATATTAAATTGATTGGTGTTGGTGTCTCAAAATTAAATGTATTCTTCTAGATTCTAGAACATCTAATCGTTTGTCTCTAGCTGGCTGTAAACACGAAAAGCATATAAACTATATTCCGTTTATCAACTTCCTAAATGTTTTCTGTTAATTTCAGTCCCATTTTAACCCCTTGGTGTACCCGGTCTCATGTTCTGGTGTATTGCAGAGTAACCCCCACGGCGAGATGTTTGCCAGCATCTCTAGCTCTATGATGGAAAAGTTTCGATTCGACAGTTCCATGAGTAACAACAGTAGTTTTCAGGTTCGCCTCACCACTTCAATGTTTTATGTTTCTCCTGCATTTTACTTTCATCAGCACATTTCACTCATGTATACTATTTCGAAGTACAACGCGATTTTGATTAAAGCGCCATCTAGTAGTCGTACGATAAACCATTTTGATAGCAGACAAGTTCGAAAGATATTGTATAGATGGCAGCATAACATAGATTTCTTTACACTTTAGTTGAATTTATTGAAATGTACCTACTTTAAATTTCATGAAACTTTATCTAATTATTTAAAATGATACTTTGAATCGCATTATTTTTTTTATAATACGATAATTTTATATTTTTTTATATTACTTATTGGCATTTAAAAAGCTTTTTAATATTATTAGGTTTAATAGTTTATGTAATTTAAAAAAAGTTAAAAGTTTAAAATTTAAATTTAAACGTGCTTAAAATTAAATTTGTAGTTAAATTTAGTTTATAACCAAAAATTAGTTTGTCTAAAATATTTATTAAACAAGTAGTATACGTAGGTACTTATAATAATTTGACTGTAATTGTCTGCCTTCTTTATTATTAGTTAAATATTGAATAGACTTAAATGAATCGCATACAATTATGTCACTACGAACTTACGAAGCAACTATTCTATCCGGGTTTATTTTTGGAACAGTATAATGTCTCAGGGGGAGTCATAGCCAAAGCTCACATGTACAAATAGATAGAAAGTCTGAAGTACTTGGCTGGCATTCACAACAAGACTTCCTACACTGTGGCCCCATAGTACGTTGTCCCACGGGATGTTCGAATAGTAAAGATAAAATAAGACTGCTAATGTGTGCGTGAACCGTTCACACCAATTGCGTTAATCATATCAACTACACTCATACAGTCATATTCATTCTCCTGCAGCATGCATGTGTGAGTGCGCTATATCTGCTGTCCATGTGTGTTCGTTGCCATACGGGAACCATGTGTGTGTTACCAATGAAGTCTGACCAATTGACACCGCTTTCCAAACTGTTTTATTCTATACGCAATACGCATATACTTAATATGACGGATATAAATCAAGAAAATTTCTACACGTACGTCTACAGATTAACTTACACAGAATATAAGTACTAATGCAAAATTTAAACAGAACCATTACTGCAATACTTGTATAGAATATATTATGTAATCTTCTTAAAAACCCATTAACTCGAAATTACAAAAAACTACATTATAATCACATACCTAATATCTAGAAGCTTTATTTATTTTCAAACAATACATATTAATTAGGTAATTACTATTTACACAGTTTAAGTTCATAGATAAGCGCTAATTAGGTATGTTTTTCATTATCGATTACAACGCACGCGGTGCTCGTTGTTTGTACACTACAGTTCGAATTTATTTCATCGTGCGTAAAGTTTGAGAAGCGTAGGATGTGGCTAATATTAAAATTAATATACCCGCTGGCCCAGTAGCGCCCGGACTTTCAGAAGTGCTGTACTGTGTACTATCTTGCAATGTATTCTATACTTTGTTGTTTATTATATGAGGTCACATCGGGCATACAAGACCTTATAAACAATTGTGTTTGCGTCAGATAATAAGACTGTTCAAGGGTGATATTTTTTCAAAGATAGTTTTATACAATCTAATTAAAGACACTTCAAAACTATTAGTGCGTGTGCTTGTTAATTTTAGTGTAGTGAGTGTGATTCTCGTCAATTTTAAGTTACAATATGGGCGTGACTGAGTTTGATTGGGACTCCTGTAATGGAGGATATTATTCAGTGAGTTTTCACATCTCATATAACATTATTTTTCCTCTTGAAATGTAATTAACGACAAAACACTTAAAATTTCACAACAACATATTATAAAATTAACTTATCTAGTAATAGTAATACAATTTATAACGCACGATATCAATTAATCAACTTTCTTCTAACTACCCTACTGCATCATTCCGCTGACACTTCTGCTTAAATGCAGATAAGATAACAATTCTTGGTAAACGCTTACTTGCATTGTTTCTAATCAAATTAATTAACACCCGTTGAATATGCATAGTTACCGAGTTATGCTAACATTAGTTAAATATTTTTAAAACACACACAGTTTACAATAACTATGGGATGTATTTGCGTAGCTTGGTGACTAAATTGTTTGATTTGTGACCTCATTCATAGCAGGAAAGGGAATTAAATTGATAACGGGCGCCCGCACAGTCATGCACTCATATCATGCAATAAAACCAATTTGATGAACACTTATATTTCAATGTGGTCGGTGTTATTCGAGAACATTTGACATCAAAGTTCATGATATTAATAGAAAAGACCGAAAACCAACATGTAAAACAGTCATTTTACGGCTACGGTATTCTAGCGTTGCCCAAGAAATTTCAAACCGCCCGCCATCCCAAATTAAACTTAAAACATACAAATGTTTATGTTCTAACTAACGTTTACGTTTCGTAATCTTCCGGGAACGATCTCGAGTGCACGATGCAATGTAACCACGCTTTTGAAAATTTCCTACACTCAATAGCAATTACTGTTATTACTTTAATAAATTGTTGTACCAATTGATGTTATAGCATCAATGGTTCAGCTTTGAAGTTTATTAATAAGCATCTTTCATACAGGGAGAAGAATCCGTCGGCTCGATCAATACTATGTCAATATGCAAGTCGGAACTGCTATTTTCACCGGTTAAAGAAGGAGCGCATGGCGTGCACTTCAGCGTTGATAGTCTTGACTGTGAACTACCCACGGAGCAAGATCTGATCCTCACATGTCAAGCCAACAAAGACAACTATACCATCGCCTTCGAGGGAAGTCTCACCATTTACTCCGAGGACAGTGAGTGTGCTGAACCCGCCGTCAATCAAAATCATGGTAACGTAGCAAACTTGATATTCCATAAAAAGTGACTTAATGTCTGATATCATAAATGACTCACACCGCCTAATTTGATAAGATTCCATTAACCGTGAATAATTGTTTTCAGACAAACTGGATAAAGATGATATAAACATAATATTAGATAGTGATGAAAGAACGCGCAGGAATTTAGAATTATTAGAAAGATGTAAGAAACTAACACATAAGCTAACAACGTCTATGGCTAGGAGCGATTTAGGTTTAACTACGTGGAGTAAGCTTAAGAAACAGACCAGTCATTTGCCCTTACAAAGGTAAGTGTCACACAGGCATATGGCATAATTTTAAACATAGGTTTAATGATCTTCCTAATTATTGCTATAATGTTTTTTTCAATATTTTAGGCATCCATCCGGTAACAATAATGAAAATTCAAACGAATCGACCGATGTTACAAATGAAATGAATAATTCTGTAATAAAAAGTCAGAGCCT
>CAJQZM010025581.1:0-40855 GCA_907164665.1 Colias nastes
AATCTATACCGTACAAGCTGTTACCCGGCTCACTCGGCTGTTTTCTAAAATATCCTTAGGGGCTATTTGATTTATTGGTTCAAGGAACATACCTTTAGCAAATAGATACTATCTATAGTATTTTATTATCTGTGCTACTATAAAAGTTCAATAAATGCAAGGACATTAGTTCATATCATTTGATGGAATATTTGTTACTGTTTTGAATAAATAATTAATCTTTATTATTATTTAGTTCGATGAGTCAATAGTAATGACATAACAGAATCATGGTCAGTTAAAATATTTATGGTTTTTAAGAAAAATAACTTACTTATTTGATAAAACAGTTTGATAAAATATAGTTATCCGATTACGGAATAGCCGATGATCAAACTTGTATTACACCTGATTTTAATTTGAATTTTTAAATTATTATGTTACTTACTAGTAGGTAGAACCCAGCTGGTTACCCAACCTTGGTTGGTAGAGACTTTTGACAGTAAAAAATCGATTTTAGTTTCGTTCATTAAGATATTTATTTTAATTGGCTAATTACTATTCAGTACTAAAACCTTATTTTACTTCAAAGCCTAAGTAAATATCTCGGTATTTTTATATTTTGAAGTGTATCTTAGAAATTTTGTATAAACTATTCACTGTGAATAAAACTTCTCACCAGATTGCACTGAATTTTGAATGAAATATACGTGCTTATAAAATGTATCTCTAGGTTGTATCCGACAGTAATTTTAAATATATTTGATTTATTTTTCATATCATATCATTTCTATATAAGTCCAATGTCGCGATAAATAAATTCTACACTATTAAGGTAATAGAGAGTAATAGGGGAAGTGCAAAACCTACGTGAAAATGTTATCGATTCAGTGAACAAAGTGTTAAGAGCTTTGGAAATTCTTTGTTGAAGGTCTTTAGAAACAATTTAAATACTCATTGTTTCCAAGTGCGGTTTCGAATCTTTTGTCACAGGTTTAAATAATGATGGCTTTAATCGTTAGATCTTTGCTTTTTGGTTACACTAATTGCTTTTTTATTGCACCAAAGATTCGAATTTTGACCCTGAATGAATATATTGCTACATTTCGCTCTTTTAAAGTAGGTAATTGTGTACATACCATTTCCTTGTACAACCGACGCAACTATAGCAAAGTTTTAAAAGAGAATCTCCTATGATAAAATGTAAATAAACTGCAAACATTCTGCTACAAAGAACCGTGTTTGAATATTTTGAAGCATGTTTTAAACTTTCAGTCTTACTCATTTCACGAGTATACTTCATGAAAGCTTGTTCAATTTACTTCGATGAAAGTTACATTAAAGACGCAAAAGTTTTGATTCCTTTAGATGTTTCCTGAGATTGGGATTATATTTTCAATTTTAGATAGGTAAGTGAGATATCGTATTGGAATGTCAGGGAGATCCGCCAGAGTGATTGATAAAGATCCGTAAATGTTGTCATGTGACGAACCAATTTCTGATTTCTGAGACCCTGCGATGGATTGACTGATCTGCCACATTTACAACTGATTAAACTCAATGTATGGGATCAAAGCAGGTTAATAATGTGAATACACGATAATGCTATTATAGTTGGGATAGGTTATGTAAATGTCCTATTAACATGGGTGAATTAAGTGGCCTTAATTTAATACGAGGAAATTTTTGATCAGAGGTTCTTGAGGTCATGGATGATTGATGAGTGAAATGACATAAGAGTTTATATCGGCGTTACGTTAATCGAATTTGTGTAGGAGGAAACAACTTGTAATATTTCATGCTTCGATTACTATATTTTCTAATACACCAAGTATGAGTGAATTTAGTAAGTAGTTGTAGTATTATTGTGCGTAGGATAGATAAATTCAATTATAACAAAATATGGGATCACACTTCAGAAAGTTTTCGATAGAATGATTGATGAGTAAAATACATTGGTACATTAGCGAGACTAGATACTTAAGTGGTCTAAATTCTATTATAAGGAAATGTGAGACAATAGCCTTTTAGTATGTTTGTTGACGACGGCCATAATGAGTGTGGGTTACGACCCAGTCTACGGTGATGGAGTTTTTGTAAGGTAGGTATGTGCCTAATATCTAAAGGGCAGGAAATGTTTATTGCTTATACTTAAGGTCCCGGCCATTCACTGGCCCGTAACAGACTACGAGATTGCCTATTTCGAGCATACTAAACTTATTTTGAAGCGAATATTCTTTGAGGTAATGTTTAATGACCATTTATTTGCACTATTTCGGTCTAAGTGCAAATTTAATTAGAAACAAAAATGTTAAGGTTTTTTAATTATTAAAGGAAGGTATATGTTGCAATGAAACAATGTTATAGCGTTTATTATCCATTTATTTTAATAATCACATACATAGATTTTAAGCATGAATAATAATCACACCTAATAAATTACTTAGTTCGTTTGCTCAGACAAAGATGTTTAATATTTACAATACCTACTTACTTAGTTTAGACTTAGGTTAAATATGTACACACCATAATACGTTTATTTATTTAAATATGCAGACAATATTCTTATTTAGGTATATTTTAAAACGTTTTTACATAATATCTATAAACTTTATATGCAACAGTATTTTCGCAAAATACTATAACAATTCTTACACAAATGAAGAAATAATAAATATATGGTTTAACACTTGAAAAGCTCGTAAGCTCGTATAAATTAAATAATCTTTCATTCGAGGAATGTGTTTGTATTTACGATATAAATTTACAATGCGTTTGCTACTAATTGCTACTAATATAATTATTTTATTATGTAATAATGTCTATAAAAGAATTTTATTCTCTTTCTATCCCCGTGGAAACCATTTCACTGGTCCTAAATGTTCAAGGATGATTTAGGTACCGTCTATATTAAAATAATTTTTAAATTATCAGTTGGCAGCGAAGTCCACATTCTACAGAGTGGAAATGGAATGACGTTTATTAAATTCAAAGGAAAGACTAATAATAATTCCTGAAATATATTTTTATGCTACCATTAAAAATATTGCACTGAATAATATAAAACTCTACATAACTTTATTATGACGTAAGTAATACATCTTCAAGTGTGTGATAATCTATACA
The DNA here is from genome assembly GCA_907164665.1 of Colias nastes. Classification (NCBI taxonomy): domain Eukaryota; kingdom Metazoa; phylum Arthropoda; class Insecta; order Lepidoptera; family Pieridae; genus Colias; species Colias nastes. Next base: position 3,106 of record CAJQZM010025581.1, read on the forward strand.
AAATTATTTGCGGTCTTCTACACAGACATATTCACATAATTTATATCGTATAGAATTTATTAAAACAATTTACAAAATATGAGTATTACAATTTAACTATTTACACACAAAACATAGATTAAATGACTAGAAAGTTGCATTTATAAATCTATAATTAAGTGGGTACTTCTACACTTTCCAAAAGCTTGGTAGAAATGTAGATTACCCATAGAGTTCTTGCGGGGTGGGTGCAGGGCGCGGGGGGTTTGCTCGTCAAATCCACGTTCTTTCCTCGTTCGCGCGTGTGAGCTCAGTCGCGCCGCGGTCGCCGCGCCGGGCGGACGTGCCGCGCCGCTGTCAGATGCTGCTCATCATAGTGTTGTTGTACGTGCTGTGCAACGATATGCGCATCGTACCTGCACAAAATATTTATTCAATTTTTATCAATATTGCTGCCCGATGATTTGATTATGATTGGATTGTGAATTTGGTTTTTTGGATTTTTGCAGTTTAATGGATGCTCTTAACATTCACTTGCTCGCATTAAGGCACAAAATAATGTCCAGAAAGCGCTAAACAAGAAAAAAGCAAATGATAAGCAAAGGAATGCGGCCAATGACCAACGCCAGCGGTACAGCGGTCCTAACTACGGTATCAAGCCAATCCACAGTGCAATGGTCGTTCTGTTTATAATACATCTATAAATTATTACCAACTAGGATTGGCCACCGTTCAACTCCTTGTCTATTTTATTTGCATGCAGCAAATGAGGAGTGCCGGGTGGTTTTTTTGTACTCTTTGCAGTTTTGAATGTCGTCTTGAACAAACCTACGAAGAAGAATTGTACTTATTCGTTCAGAGGTACAAAGGAAGCGTAAATGTAGTTGCGGAAAGAAATAAAATAGTTAATAAGCGACTTTTACATATGCAATAAACTATGAAGAATTAATTTCAAAAACTTCAAAAGATTACGTTAGGCAAGAATAAATATTGTTAGTTATAACATACTTGTTCCGTTCTTTCGACTTGGGGAGACTGATCGCATGGACATATCGAGTCGGTCGGGACCAAAGGCTCTGTGTCTACTAAAACTACCGTTACCGTTAATTGCTCCACAACACCAGAAGAACTGCTTAAAGCCTCGCCGGAATCTGTAAAGGACCATATTATTATTATTAACCCATTTTGAAAACTGATTGCTAGACTTGAAATATTCTAAAACCAAGTGTTAAGTTTTTAAGCCGCGAAAAGCTCCGTGTCTGTTGGACATTGCAGTCAATAAATCTTATCTATTATTATTATTTTTATTTTACCTAAGTACATAATATATTAGCGTATTGTTATCAATTACTCTATTGTTTGTGTCTAACATATTCTATTTCCATTACTTAGATTGCTTTTTACACGCAAAACAGCAAGAAGTCTCCAGAGTACTTACTCCAAGCATACATTAGTGTCTAAACGTTGCGACTAAAAGCAAGTGTGATTATTATAGACTGTCCTCAAGACATGAGAACTTCATATAACTACACTTTCAAAGTATTTAAGCGGTTGTTGTGTGAGCACAAATGTTTCTACGTAATGGAATGTTCAAATTATTCTTAGAAAACGTACGGTATGAAGCCTTTAAGTGTTACTTTTTTCTAACAATATAGATCAAAGGTTTACTTTCATCGATATTTCTTTTCAAAATTTATGTATGCTCCACTAAAACGCTCAACATCTGTATAACATTTTTAAAGATTCAAAAAAATTAGCCCAACAAGTACATGTACAAGAATGCAACCAAACTTACTTGGAATTCATCCAACAGTAGATGATGGGGTTATACATAGAGTTGCTCATCGCAAGCCAGTAAATGCCGAGGTATATCTCTTGTATGTACTTGTAGTTGACTACATCTGGGTAGTATGACGTCACTATAAAGTATACGTGGAACGGCAACCAACAAACAGCAAATATAACCACAACGACTATCATCATTTTCACTACCTGAAAGATATTCAGAAAACTTTTAAACGACTTCATTTTCTCTAAGAGTCTTTGTTGAGATTAAAAATGTTTTATTCTTGTTTCAATAAATGAATGACTGAAATATACAGCATTGTAATAATAGCTAATAAGAAATTAATAAAGAATATTCTGTGAGCTTAGCGCATATTATATTCGTATTGAGTAATATTTGCTAAGAGATTCCGCAGGGACTCGTCAAGATCCTTTGTGTAATTATGCGGGGCCAAAAATTATTGAGGTCGGTGAATTTGATTTCAAGTCGAATTAAGATGGTACAGAATTAAAACCGTCCAATTTTGTCGTCCGTTTTGTATTGTGGGCAATGACTGATCCCTCAAAGGGATTTGCTCAAGTTTTAGTCGAAATCATAGTAAAATTATCACAATTCTGTTTATACTGAAGTAACGAAAGTAGGATGGAAATAATTCAGTGAGATGCACATTATCAAGAAGAAAATTTCGTACATATCTTAATCATATTTTATAAATTTAATATGTATAAGGAAAATGTAAATATAATATTGTTTTCTGAAAAGCGGAAAAGACCTCGACATTATGCTTTCAGAGTTTCAGAGGCGATCGAATAATAAGGAGCATTAACTAAATATATCCTGTCCTTCATAAATTCTCTATGACTGGAAAAAAGTACATTAGGAGGAGGAAGTATTCCTTTGTGAATTACCCTTCGTTTGCTTTTAACGTTATCCAATTGTCGCTGCGTGCATTCTCCGATGGACTTTGATCCCCACAGTTCGATTCCAACCTTCGCGTATGTGTAACTCATCGACATTATTGGTAGGAAATACGTCAATAACATAAAGATCACATTGTACCTGAAAAACGTAAAAGCTCACATTAAAATCAGTTCCAGGAAAAACTGACGAGCTTGACAATATTTTCAAGGTTTGATAGTAATAAACGTAAACATATAATATAGTAATAACCTATCTAATAATAGTTTCTCGGAAAGACGTTTAATAAAATCCTGTTATGAGTAAGCATTGATATATGAAATAGATTTATCTCGAAGGGAATAAAAATGTATAAAAAGAGCCTTTATATGATATTTTTGTAACAAAGATTCCACGGTTTTATTGGGTTTTTAGAATAGAGTTTCATAGATTATCGATAAAATATTGTGAGATAGCCAATGATATTATATGTAGAAACAAGAGGAGATAGCATTTTATTTGATTTTATACAATTGATGATTTAATAGGAAATATTCATCTTTCTTCTAGAATACAATACGTCTATTGATAATAATTGTAAAATAAAAATAACTGCGTTAAAAACAACCGACTTCAAAAACAGAAAAGTAAAAAATAAAACAGATTTGATATTGTTAATTACTACATATTATTTAGATGTGCTATTTACTAAAAAGGTTTGATGTCGGTGCACGGGCTTATACTAAGTGCTTAGTGTTTGGCACCGACTTCAAACCTATTTAATAAATAGCACATCTAAGTAATATGTAGTAATATCAAATCTGTTTTATTTTTTACTTTTCTGTTTTTGAAGTCGGTTGTTTTTAACGCAGTTATTTTTATTTAATACATTTGAGTGTATTTTTCAACACGAATCATACGAGCCCAATCTCGATAAAATTGAGTCAATATATTACTGAGTTCCTATGGCCACCTTCCGATTCCATCATCAAATCAGCTCTATATGATGATAATGTTTCATCGCTATCCAATTTACATACGTATACAAAATTTCAGCTCAATCGGTTACCGGGAAGCGAATCAAAGTTACTTGCTACATTGCAATTAAGTCATCGAGTACAGACAAAAATGCTCATAAAATAAAAACTACTGGGCCTATCCGAATAAAATTTTTATGGGACCAATTCGACACCATCCCGCATCGAACAAAAAAATAATCACGTAAATCGGTTAAGAAACCTAGGAGTAATCGGTGTACATACATAAAAAAAAATACCGGCCGAATTGATAACCTCCTCGTTTTTTTTGAAGTCGGTTAATCAATATTAGTGAGCGTTCATTGTTATACGTTGTTTTATGAAAAAGCTTGTAATTTTATTTTTTTAGTAGGTTTATACTTACATATATTCTAATTGAGATCTCGTAGTGATTCCATCCGGCCAGTCAGGAAAACATATTCGTCTATAAATGTAACAAAGTTATTTCAAAGAATCATATTCGTGTTCTTGTTACTATAATTATTAACGCGGCTTTAAGAACCTTTCAAGCATCATTTTGAAGAAATTCACTTTATGGAAATGTAAAAATAAGCTATCATTTAATTTTATTTCACAGGACGCACTCTATTTTTAACTATAAAAGCATTCCCTTTCTGATTTGTAACTCTCTAGAAATATAAATTGTTGCAAAAATATATTTTTATTTAAATAACAGCTTTTAAAACCAATTCATATTATAGATTCAGAATATAATGAGAAATATGCGATATGAAAAGAATTTAAAAACAGAAAAATCGATTTTTAAAATCATATTTAATGTGTTTATATATACAATTATTAATTTTGGAGTACTGTACATGTTTACATTTTGTGCTAAGTTTCTTACTGTCTGGGTTCAAATAAACTCTTTATTTTAACTAATTTTTATAGAAACTAGATAAATAGGTCTTATTTATGCATATTATTGGTATACAAGAGTAATGTAGAGCAAATGTAAATCACTTACAAAGTTTCTATTAAATTTATTCTATTAAAAATGAAAACAAAATTTCATATATATTTCTAACGCCTTTGTTTCAAGCGCGTAAAATATCAATGCTACACATGCTATCAACGAACCATTGATTGCATCCACCTAAAACAACTTTAGAAATTTAAAAATAACACCAACGTTTTCATATTACACTAAAACACAAAATTAAACGGGGTTTTATTATGAATGAAAATGTTTCCTTTAAAATATAAATAGGGGTATGTAATTACCTTAAGCTTCCGTCGGGTAATAGATCAGTTTCGGTTGTAAAATACAGAAAGTTCGGGCTACTAATTATACAGCTGCCAGCCCAAATGGCAGCTGCTATGCCGAGCGTTGCGCGTTTTCCCAACCGCGGTTGTAGAGGACTCATAATTGCTACATATCTGGAACAAATTATAAGTCTTGCAAATACTATCTATATTCTATAGAACGTAGACACTATGGCGTGGACAGACATCACATCTATTTCATTGATCAAACCTCTATATGGCCTTTTGTGCGCTGTTATAACTAAAATGTCATGAGTTTATCCATGCAATAATGCAGACTGTGGGTGTAAAAAATATGTATTTTTCTTAGTGTTAAGAGCAACATTGAAAAATAAACAGCAGACAACAATGATTTCCAAACAAATGCTGTAATTTAATAAAACATTCATTGTAAACAAACCCAAATAATAAATAAACCAAAACAAATGTTGGAACGAAGTTATTAGTGGAATAGTTTAATCAAGCACGTGCAAAGCAATATAACGCTTTTAATATTCTCGTAGAAGGTGTCTGGGAAGGGCGATGTAAAGGTAGACAAATATATACGACCAATATAGTACGTACATTCAAAATAATATAAAGCAATAGGAATATTAAAACATTAAGCTTTAGTATTCATAGAACACTAATGTTACAAACGATGCAATCCGGAGGGACGAAAATCGAGTCATAAATCGCTCGCGGTCTATGGTTAATGGTCCCGCAAATTATTGCATGAATCGCATTTTGTATTAATATGCTCACAATTCTACATCACTGGTTGTAAAGATAATTGAAATATTATAAACAAATTCAATTTTAATTCCCAGTGAAGCTGGAAACGAATATAGTATGTTATGCGTAATTGTACTTGTACTTAGATATCTAATAGACAAAACAAACTTAAATATATTTTTTGGTACAAGACCTATTGTTTTATTATTATTCACAAGAAAATCACATAGGTAAACAAATATATTTTGTAAGTTTTATTTGGTTTCTGAGTATTAAGATTGTTTATACCGAAATCATTGTTGAGCATACAGAAATAATTGTCTTTGTTCACAGATACCCCTGTTTCTCAGAATATTTATAAATTATGATTCTAGCAATAACACCTTTGTGTAACTATATGAAATTCAATTTGCGATTTTAAACACAGACTTCTTCTCACTTCAAAGGGTTGAATGAACTTATCAATTGTCTTTACTTTTTCATCTTTCACGTGGATAAAAGGAGCATTTCTATATTTGCAAAGAACCGTCACGTATTTGAAAAAGATTTAATAATGTGAGGAAAATCTAGAAATGTATATTTTTTTTATTCTAGTGAAAGCAACATGGCGCACGTGTTATAATTTGATGGGAAGTGAACAGCGTCGTACACATGCACCCTCAACATCAAGACCATAATATATTTTTTTGCTTTCTTACTTTTATTTTTAGAAAGCTCATTTCTAGTAAATTTCTAAATCTTAACGTTTTTGTGTGAAGGAATATTGTTGCATCCGGGTGATGTTTCCAAACAGTAGACAATCACATATCAAAGATGTTTGAGATAGTATTTAAATTTATGAAGGCATCGTTTTTGAATTCAGCGGCTGATAATACTTTAAACCATTCTTCACGGCTCTTTCTACTATAATACACATTTTGATTATTACGTTAATTATGAGTAGGAGCATACAGCGTATTTTTATCGTTTTCAGCACGATATATTTCAGCACCAGCTATTTAATATCATTTTTCTGTGACATATTTTAATTAAACAGACAAATTTTGCTCTTCGAAATATAATAGGCGAATGTTGACAAAATTGGATTGTTAAAAGGGAAATCCAATAAAATATCACATTTCAAATGCCATTTATACTCAATTCGAAAACATTGTTACATCGAAGTGGCTTTTCGCTTTCATTCGCCTAATTAATTCCTAAATTGTTTTAAGAACATCAATTTGTTCCAGCCGCTTTTATACACTTTGGCATTTTTCCCTAATCTTCTTTTAATGTAGATTTCGGGCCAACATTGTAGACTTTTCGGTATGAAATAAATACCATTGTCGTAGCGGTCGGTATGATTTAAGATCCTATTAGAAGAAATCACATTACAGGGACTGACAGATGTTCATTTTAATAGAAGACATCTTTTATAGAATATGCGATTAACATGTTTGTTCAACCGATCGATTTTGATATAAGGAGCTCTTATCGAGGTTTCTTTGTTATCCAGGTATTGTGCTCACAACGTCTAGAATTACATACTTCGAAGACGCAGTCAATAAACTCACTGGATGCCTATGGGTTTACATTTTTAGATGTCTTCAGAAAATTCTCACTTATAAGGAGTATAGTATTTTAACTTAAAGCTTACTCATCTTACAATCTAATGCGATATCTGAGTCACTTCCATTTTTTTCAGCTCACATTTTTTGAATCATAAATCATCAAAATTTTCTAAAGCCTGGTTCAAGTGATATTAAAACAAATAAATTATAAAACTATACAACACAAACCAGCCTAAAAGCGCGAAATAATAAGAGAAATATGAATTTTTTACTCACCGATCGATACTTATCGCCATGAGAGTGAATACAGAAGCCGATATGCTCAGTACTGCTACGAATTGGCAAAATTTGCAATAGAAGTGTCCGAATGGCCAATCGGAGTACAGCATATACGTGAAGTTAAAGGTTACATTCAGCGTCGACATCATTGTATCGGCTATGGAGAGGTTCACTGAAATAAAAACCTTTTTAAGTCAAGATAAGAGACATTTTTCTAAAAAAATATTATATTTTACATTGTTAGCATGAAATTGAATTCACGCCAATTTCGAATCTGTCGAACATTGATAATGGACACTGATTGTCTGTAAAGTTTTACAAACAATGTGTTAAAGTTTAGCTTTTTATTTCTTACTCATCCTTTGTTTATAAGGGTTCCAAATTTTCGTAATTTAAATATTCTGACATGAAAATAGCAGTGTTAATACAGGTGTAAAGATGAAGAGGGTAGCAACGTAATGCTAAAATTTAAAATTATAATAATGAAGTAATTATTTCGTTGCTTGGTTACGTGGCTTAGCAGTATCCTTTATATCCCTATTTGGTATTTTATAAGCTTATTTGTTTGTGACGAAAGGTATTTAAATATCATTAATATATGTTTCCGAAAGGGCAAGGAACACATATGCGACTAACCCAACATTGTAACAGCTTTGTCCTGCGGTTATGTACCGCAGCATACCATTGACTTGTTTTGTGAAGTTTCTACACAATATTTGATATGTAACACGTCCTTTTTGATATTATATGAATAATTGAATAGCACATAACAATATTGTTTAAGCCTCTACATACTAAGTACTGACATAGACAGTTTATAATATTTAAATAATTTACCTATTGATTTTTTTAGTATTCCACTAACACTGAGGGTAGGTACCTAATTATATATTTCTTAACAACTCTACTAACAAAGAGACTTACCTAAAAAATAATTGGTCACGCTTCTCATCCTCTTATTGGCTAGAACTATCCATATGACGACGAGGTTACCAACGGTGGACACCACTACCATCCCCGCAAATAACACGGTCCATAGTATTTGCCGCCACCATGGTAGTATGAACGATTGGTAGACCTAGAACAAAATAATTAATCAAATTATTTATGGAGAATGAATGTATTATAAGACAATGCATTTATTGTGGACTGTATAGAGTGTAGATAATATATAATACAGCAACTTTAACGTCGTCTGGGGTTTTGGGCATTTCACACTTGCTTCACTGATCATTTTTTTCTTTTGTTGGTAATTCTTATGACTGTCTTTGTTCAACCTTCTTCCGAGATAACTTCAACCGGGATGAAAACCATTTTCGTATGGTTAAAATGTTGATAAAGGAATATTTATCAGAAAGCATATATTTATCAGACATATGTGTAAACCATTTCCCCACAGAACCATCTTTGAAGGTAGACAACCTAACTGCACATAAAAAAGTGTGCCCAAATACATAAAATGGCCATACTGCAATATGCATTAGAAACAATCATTTATCACAGAATAAACAAGTATGAAAGTAAATTTTTTATAATACCTGTTTAAAATTTAAACTCCTCATAGGAGTAACATCGCCTAATTAACAATTTATTAATTAAACACACCACAAGCGAATTTAAACAACTCTACGTGAAATTATGTAAGCTTTATAGCTTAGCATGCAAAATTAATACTTTCTTTGTTTTTATTAGAATAAGAAGAAATATATGTGAAGTGCTACATTACAAAATAGTACTACTTGTCTTGTTTGTATTTTAAAAAGAACAAAGTATCAAGTGTTTGTAGTCACTTTTATATTGTTGGAAACGAGGGAACATAAATTGACAGTTTGACGAATTCTACAACACTTTGGAAAATTCATTTTAAACTGGTGTAGTTATATAGTAAGTACCAAGTGTTGTTGTCACGAAATGTAAGTATTCTGCACTGAAATAAAATGCTTTAAGTAGAAATTCGTGGTTAGGGCATAATTGTGATGTGATATTTTGTGGGGCGGGCGGTCCACCGTCTGTCTATCCGTGTTTTATTTGCTGTTAATTGAGAATCAAAATTTCTATAACGTTATAAAATAAATTGCCCACTGACCCACATCAAGCATCAATGAATTTACCAAAACACCATTAACATAAGTAGAGCGTTAATACTGCTAATAAAATTATTTACCTATTTAATTGGGAAGTCGTTTCTGAATTAGGTGGTAGTGCAAATTAATAATGGAAAACCTTGGATTAAAATTTTAAGCTAATTTATTTATAACTAAATATTTAAATCGAAGCACTTAGTAGTTGAAATATAAAATTCAAATTTGAGAAATTCGTTCGTATTTGAAAGCTCTGGTCTGGTCTTTAATGAAAAAGCGTGCTGCGCTTTGTTATTAAGTGCACCTTATTCTTTTAATGCCTCGATATCTCTTATTTTTTTGCTGTGTAGTTATTGCATAATCAATATATATTAAAGTATTTTATTATAAATTACTAGCTGTGCCGCGTGGTTTTACCTGCTGACCAACACGCGGGCAAAATCAAGTATTTCTATGTTATTCTGATGAATAGTCTACTACTGTAAAGTTTCATCCAAATCCGTCGATTACTTTTTGAGCTGATTCGCTGCAAACATACACTTTCCTCTTTATAATATTAGTATAGACAGTATTGTTACAGCTTACAGTTTACACCATATTAGCTGTGCTCCACGGTTTTACCCGCATTGCTCCGCTCCTGTTGGTCTTAGCGTGATGATATGTAGCCTATAGCCTTCCTCGATAAATGGGCTATCTAACAACGAAATAATTTTTCAGATTGGACCTGTAGTTCTTGAGATTAACGCGTTCAAACAGACAAGCAAACAAACTGTCCAGCTTTATAACATTAGGAAGGTAATAGATAAGCATAGCGTGATGTTCAGTGTCAATATCCTAAATTATAATAATGTTTTGCAATAAAATGAAAATGTGTTGTCAGAAGCCGCGCTTGGCTGAAAGCGTCGATTCAAGTGCTTTCGTTACTTTTAATTAGTTTAATACTTTTATGTTTCCATAATTTGGTCTTGTGTCTTTGATGCTATTATACTCATTAGCATTTTCATTAATAACAAATGAAGTAAATTATCCAGTTTAAAATTTATTTTTGATTTCGTTAGGAATTCGTGTCGCTATAATTGGAAGTACCGTGTAAATTTTATAAAGACCATGTTGATAAAATTTTATATTACGATTGCGATTTTATGTATCTTAAAAAAATTAATATTGTATCATATGCGTTGAATAAAAAAACGAGCGCAACGAAAGAATGTCCAAATATGTAGATACTGATTAAAATGTGGTAATTATAGCCAGTTTTCATAATAAAACGTAGCTGGTTTTTATTCATAACTAGCTATGCCCTGCGGTTTTACCCGCAGTGCTCCACTCCTGTTGGTCTTAGCGTGATGATGTATAGCCTATAGCCTTCCTCGAATAATGGGCTATCTAACACCGAAAGAATTTTTCAAATCGGACCAGTAGTTCCTGAGATAAGCGCGTTCAAACAAACAAACAAACAAACTCTTCAGCTTTATAATATTAGTATAGATAATTAATTGAAATTTCACGACTACAGTTCCTACCTATAAGTATGCAAAATATCAATAGAATCACTACAAAGATATGCCCTATAAATTGATATATTTACATGATTGTGAAATCTTCACGTGATTTAATTTATTACATGAAAGGTAATTAATCGAATATCGATTACATTAAGTATAGAGTTAATGGGTGTGGTGTGTTTGAAGTTTATAAATTACCCGTAGAATACAGCTGGCGAACACTTCACTAAATACATTAACATTTTTTCACGCTTTATAGATGAATAAAGAAAAATCTGGCTGGTGACAAAACAAACAGGTGCACCATGAGTTTGAAAATATAAATTTCTAGAAAAAAATAAATTTCAAGCAGTTCAGAAACATCTTTTTATTTAATATGATTTATAATAATGAGTGTTCTAATCTTATATTTTTGGCCATTTTATAAAGCATTAGGTTGTAGCCACGTAGGTGTTTGTAAACACACAAATATTATTCTAGAATACCCAGCCATACCCATATCCTACGCAGTAAGAAACACTAAAGCTTAAACTAACAAAGATAGGTATTAGCTACAATGTTGATCTTTATTATAATCCTGTAAAATCAACTATCATACCTGCGTAATATTATTTGTATGGTTAATGTACTGCTTGTTGATTTCATCGTAGAATGTTATGTAGAAGTCTTGTGTTCCCAAAGTCGAGCTCCAGTTTGAAACCGTAGTAGGACTGAGATCGTCTAGCATCCTCGTACCACACCTGTCGACAAAAACGTTAATGGTTTTATCTAATCTTTGCAAGATCATACAAGTTTATTGTTTCTTTAGTTCTTCTAATAATTGTAAAATGGCGATTGCATGTTCGATGTGCAAACTGCAATCAGTATATTTTTTCCGATAAAATATAGTTCTCTCATCATAATTACGTTATTAACAAAACCCTACTATTCTTACTGGACAGCTTTGTATGTATAGTTTGTAATTCGCAGTAACAGACCTATAAAATGTCAGCTAATCCAGAATTTGATGCCGAAATTTTAGACCGCATTAGAATCAATACAGGTATGCATGTAGTCAGCGTATTATTTCCCTAATTCCGGGAATGTATTGCATTGAATAAATATAAAGCGTTGGTTTAATTTAACGTACTATTTGTTTAACATTTTATTAACGTTTAATGTATAACGTTAAAAAAAGGATTTAATAAAACAAAAAACTATGTGATATGAATATGCACAAAGAGTTATAGAATTAACCGTAACTTAGGTAATAGAATAATGATTACAGAAAATGTTTAGGTGGTATATATTGCACGAAGATTCGTTAATTATATTTATTTAAAGTGCCATTTTAATAAATTACATTAGCTATGTATCTTTTAAAAATGTTATTTGAAGAAACAACTAAACACTAAAAGAAACCATTAGTCAGTATCTGATGTGTGGTATTCTAATATTAGCAATGCCCTTGTAAATGTCTGTTAATGTAAATCATTTACAATATCCTCATAGCGTTAACATTAACATAATAGGTCTGCAACGCACAATCAGTTTCTCGAAGCAAAGCAATTGGAGTGAAAATTAGTTGTAAATAATATTCTAGCTGGTAGGAAATGAATTCCCATGTTTGTCTATTCCTGCTCTTAAATTATAATAAATAATTAAAATTCCAAGCGAATGGTAACAGGGGTAAACTCATTTGAATCCCTGATAGCGTAATCTCCAGATTTAGTCGTTTTTGTTATAATCCTATGACTGTTTTATACAATAGTTATTAAAGTAAGGATATAGCACTCCTTTATTGCATGCCTGACACAATATTGCTAAAAGCTTACTCTATCATTATAGTTTCATATTATTATCCATGTGCGAGCACTATAATATATTATTACGCTTAATATTTATACTGCTCTCTTTAGAAGGGCCATTTGAAAAATTTTAATATCATTTTTTTATATTCACATGCAAGTTTAAAACAGTTATAATCAATAGTTACTTTATTTAACTAAGAGGTACATATGATAAAAATTGTTATAATAGTGGAATCGTTTTCCTAGGAGCATACATGTGAATATCTAATTTGGTGTAGCATAGTATGATATTGTTCCAAATAATGGATCCATTATATTGTCAAATTAATTGTGTGATGGCCAGTCAAGGGCGGAATAACTAAACGCAAATGGTCTCCCCTGTTAATTTTGATCTAATCAGTCTGTTAATGTAGAAGAACAAATATTGACATTTACATACATTTTGGATACGTGCATATGAATATTTTAGATACTATTCATAATTATTTGAATTTTTATTTGACGGTATTATATTCCGTAGACGCTTTTTAACATACTCTACGACTGAAAAGAAGACTTCTGGATGTGCTGTATGTTTTCCTCAAAAAAGTAATTGAATAAAATAAATTTCAAGTACCTAGTTGAGATACGAAAGAAAGTGAGTGAATTCCATGCATGAGTGACAAATGTTTTATAACTTTTTTTAATTTGAACTCGGTTCAATATTGACAGAAACTATGTGTGAGTGGATGGTATTTTTCTATTGATTTATTTTTTATGATTATTAAAAAATACTATTAAAAATATTATTAAAAAATACATCCCTAATACGAATGATAAAAATAGCTGAAAATAATTGAATTTTTGGGCAAGGTGACGTCGGACCATTACTTATCTATGAAGGAATCTGACGTCCACTTACTCAAGTATTGACCGCCATAGGATAGGGACCCCATTAATTGAATCGAAGGTATTCGAATCGCCCACATCCACATCATATTGCCATGTGGAATCCACATTATATTCTCTTTCTAAAATTTATTATGTACTTAGCTTTTTATTTAGTGAGTTCGTTTATGTTGCCTAAGTATATAAATAAATGGGAATTTTGAAATGTAATAAGTATACCTAAAGTTACATTTGCACCAGACTGGATAATTCTTAAAAAAGCAAATAAAAAAATCGAACGTGAGAGCGCGCTGCTAATGATTAAATATTAAAATTGTAGAATTTATGTCTGTAGAAATATTCTTACAGAAACGTCCTTATAATTTTTCACGCAAAACATACAATTAACAGAAAAACTATCTGTTTATTAAATGTACAGTTTACGATCATTAATCAAAGTAGTCCAAATATTTGTTATAAATTCAACGTTATTTTTGTGTTTTACCTTGGTTTTACCCATGTTAAAGTTATCAAAATGAAATGTCAACCCGAGTAGAGACTTACTCGTAATCCTTCATTATAAATTCAAATTACATATCTTTGAAAACAGGGAGTTTTAAAATTTTAAAATAGAGTTACGGTTATCGAATTCCGAACATATCCCTGAAGATATAGAAGCTTCTTGATGAAAATACAGTTAATTATGTTTGAATTCAATATTGGAAAATGAAAAAAAAAAATATGATATATAATAAAATAAAAGTCTTATCCTATCAACATTTTATAGAGCTGCATTTTGTAAATGTAAAATGCATAAAATCCCCGTAGCGGTGTACTACGAATGTCAATATTAAGAAAAACTTTACAAGCGAGGGACGTTAACGGAATGTTGAGATTAGTTTCAGTGTCCTGCACAAGGAGATTAGACTAGGTTTGCCTCTATCTATTTAGACTCTGCTCTTTTTAAAAATACTCAGATTTTCTTGAAAACCTTTTACAACAAAAGATTAATTGAAGATAAGTGCAATGAATGTTATTTGTAACACACATAAAATATTATTAATCAAGGAATTTTCACAGGTTGGCTGAATACAACCAATAAATGGGTATCAATTTTAATACATATCAAAAACATGGAACATGAACAACATGTCATGCGTAATTTAAAAAGAGCTCAATAAAGTTTCATTTTCGGATCAGCTCTGAGAACATAATTCTGTAAATAATTGTTCTATTAAGTGGAAATAAATTATACGTGTTTATGGGTATGTAATAAAGTTCGTACACTCTTCACGTAACACTTTATGAGATGAGGTATTAGTGCCTTTTAATGTTCAACTTTTATGTTAAGCTAATATTATAAAAACGGAAACGAGTACTCAAATCAGTTTTAAATGATAGTCCTCATATTACTACTTATTATTACTTTGGAAATACAAAAACAGAGGCATTTTAATATTTCAGTTTCATGAATACATTTTTAACTGTTATTATTATTTTTTAAACCGGAAATAATAAACAATCATGTAATAATAAATAATAATAATAAATACACTTTATTCAGCACCAAGTAAATACACGTAAAAAAAGAAACAGACAATATGTTATAAAGCTAAAAAGGCGGCCTTATCGCTACTAAGCGATTTCTACCAGGCAACCTATATGTACTTAGTATGTTATTTTAAATTGTGAAAAATGTATTTTTAAAATCGTAGCGTACCCATTTTAACAAAGTTGATAGAGCCACATGAAGTTATATGACTGGGCTTAAACTCAAATTCAACAATAATTTTGTACTTTAATGTTATACGTGTTCTCTAAAGCACATGGATATTCAGATAAACTTTGTGACCTCAATACCGCCACATGCGTCTTTATTTCTTCCTTATTGCTAAATATAATAATCATGCCACTAAGTTATTAATGCAACTATCTATAATGTATTTGTCTGTTTGATAATTATTAGTGCCGGTCCTTGAAATTAGCGTAATTACTTTTTTATTATCTTACTCCCCTCAACTTGCGTGAAGAGGCTATTTAGCCTCTTCTCCCACACACGTCGTCGATCTGTTTCAGACGGTCATTGAGACGATGCTTTTCTCGACTTTAAAATAATAAGAGCCCGTTAATTGATATTCATAAATAGCTTTTTATAATTCTATATAATAAATAAAATATATGTTAAATTAATGAATACATACCTGTTTTGCCAATTACAAGAAATTAAAATGTAGAGTAAAGATTTGTAAACTATGTATAGATTACTTAGAATAGACAAATATTACGCGTACTATCTAAGGTACTATACCTTAGATAGTACGCGTACTATCTAAGGTACTATACCTTAGATAGTACGCGTAATATTTGTCTTCAAATAGTAAGTACAAAAAAAATATTGTCCTATAAAACCCTCATACGAGGCCTGTGTTCGTGCAGTCGATACATACATGGGCTGATGATTGTATTATCATATAAATACTACGGGTTAAAAAGCTTAGTAAGTAATCACAAGTTAGTCAATTTAAAGTATACTTCACATTTCGTCATGTCGTTACTAGTGGGTGTTGTTGTTTAGTTGTTGTTCAAGCATTGTTTCATGAAAGTTCTAAACCTCTTAAACAAATCGAAATAAGATGCAATGCGTGTAGTATACTTGAGATGCTCAATTCAGTTCGATAGATTCAACTTTAAAGTGCTCTCTCCTATGTAGACCTTCTTAGTGAAGCTTATTTGAAATGTATTATGAATAGGATTTTCTAAGAGCTTTTTTTATCACGGAGCTAATTAGATTTTTTTAAATGTTTCGTTTGTCTGAAATATTAGCCATGTATTTTAAACATTATTAGCTTTAGTATATAGTTATGTTAATCTTATAAATAAAAAACTCTCTATGAACTGAAGTCATTGCAAAACCTTCCAGGAATTTCAAGAACAAAAATGTTTTTTTTTTCAGCTCATCCAATCTTCAAACAATAGCCGTGAATATCTAACAATGTCTGTGATTTAAAATATTTTTGTTCCAGCTCTGTATTAAAATTTAAAATAATCAAATTTGGGTTATATTTGCGAAGGCGTACTCATTTAAGTGAAAGGAATGGTAGGTACCTGTAATGCGAGTAGATAATGAAATAGCTGGGCGTGTCCCGTCGCTAAATATATGCAAATAGTATACAGATTTAATACACGCGATTCATTAATGACCGTCGTGTTTGTTCATAAACATTTACCCATCCATTACAGGCAATTGATTTAGTTATCATAATAACGTTTTGTCCAATGAACCTGGATATAAAAGGTTTTATGTGCATTACTTTAGTGTAAAAAATAAAAATAAGTAATAGTAATAAAATCAAATGAGCAAAAAAAAAAAAAGATTCAGGACCAAGGTAGTTACTCAGGGTATTATCTATACTAATATTATAAGCCTGTTTGTTTGAACGCACTAATCTCGGGAAGTACTGGTCCGATTTGAAAAATTCTTTCGGTGTTAGATAGCCCATTTATCGAGGAAGGTTATAGGCTATAATATCATCACGCTACGACCAACAGGAGTAGAGCCACGGGGGTGAAACGGTATTTATAGAACACATCATCCTTCATGATTTTAAATTTATTTATGTCATCACTTTTTTGCTTATTGATATCATAAATTCATGTCCGATCCAATTCAGCGGTTCAGATCATTAATAAGGCATCACGCGTCTTTGAATTTTGTCAACAACCCACTCCGAAGGAAGTACCTATTCGACAAGACGCACAAGTGCTAAAAAGTCAATATTTAATTCGAGTGATCCCCTTTAATCTCTAGTAAGTTGGTTACTTTGATTTATGAAGCTTCAATTTGTTCGTGTTTTGTGGCTGAATGTTAATATACAATAATTGACCGTTGAGCTGATAAACTGTGTGGTTTTAATGAAATAAACAGTTTAATAATCAATTATTCGACATGGATAATACTATAAATTGAAAACGTTTTTTATGAAGAATGTAGAGTCACACGTAAAAATATTTTATTTGGCTGCAAAATAGTTTCATGTAAGTATTATTGTGGAAAAAGTCAACTGTAGCCGATAGGTATGTGAAATAAAATTTTAACATGCCAATGACTTCAGTGCTCCGCGATGTTACGAGAGGTGAAAAAAATTATTGACATCCCCAGAGAACATTGCAATTTCCCAGCGTAAAAGGTTTATGTACTTAGTATTCAAAATCCAACCAAAGGTACATGTACATGTTAATTAATATTATTGTCACACACGAATCTAAATTTTAGCTATAACATTAGCGTGTTATGTTTGATAAACCGGTCAGTATATGACTTTATGCAGTGCAAAATTAGAATTGTTCATCTTAAAATGTTATAGGTACCTAATTAACTATTTCAAAATGTATTTAATAGTAACAGTGTTTATAAGTGAAGACGCGGTTACATCAACAAAAAATTTAGATACGGACAAGCCTAGAGCGTTTGCATATTTAGAGAATTACATTTGTAAGTCATTCACATTCCATTTCAGATTATTTTTGTCTCGCTGGATCCTGTTATTCGCAAAACGTAATGTAAATATGATGTATTAATTCAGCTTTACTTTTTCAAATTTGTGTAACAAAATGTACTTGATGGAAATAAGGGAAATATAATAAGGGAAGTAGTCATTGTATTATGGGATGACGTTGTGTATTTCAATGAAAAGGTCGTCCTATCATTAAGATGAGAACCCTTGCCTGTTCTTATTATATCTCTTGTCAGTTTAGATTTTCAAGAAAAAATATTTATGCAATAAATTCTACCTTTAATCCTTTGTTATCAAACCATATATATTATTTATGTTTATTTCGCTAAGGTTTAATTTAGATTCAAAAAATATTGAAGCGGTACTTATTGTGTATTTCTTTCATGAAACGCTTTCGCTGAATACTTTTATGATAATTCCAATATCCCTTTTTGCACAAAAATAAACACATAAAAACGTAGTTAACGATGCGTAAATTAATGTCCAACTCGCTTCCTCGTCCTATCATTTTAATTTCCTCAATGCAGTTCAGTTGCTTAGAAAGTCCGAAAATATTAGGTGAAGACAAGATAGAGTTTATCGCTTGTTGATTGTATTGATTTATAGATAACCGTGTAATGCACTATAGTTAAGGAATATTGAACATTGCTCTATACATATGTAAATGCAAATAATAATTAATTCACCACCAGAACCACTGTATTTCAAATCACAAATACAATGGTCCTGTATTTTCGATAACAAACCATTATTACGGAAAATTAAATAACAATTGATCATTACAATAAATGAAACTTTTTTTAAACTATAGAATGTAATAATTCTTATTAAAAAGATAGAAGAATAATAACGGCAAGTCATGTATATATGGTACATATAAATACTGATTACTGGGCGTTATTACAATAATATTTTAGAAGCACAACTGATGCATGTCTGTGAATAAAAATGTAATGTTTATGTTACGATATCGGGTGTGCCAATTGATTTATAACTTTTCAACTTTACAAGATGAACGGTTCAATTTGGGCATATAACCTACGCAATGGTTATTAATAAAAAATAATTAATCGTCGAGAAACTAAATATTTAGAGTTTTAATGTTATATTTATAAGTGTAGAACAGACGTTAACAGGTGTTTGAGGTTATAAATTTTGATCTCTAATTTATTAAGTTACGCGTTACGCACAGAGTTAGTTAACCGCAACCAAACTATAGATACATTTTATCGCCATTAGGTAATGGCGCTTAAAATATTTATAACATTGCGTGTGCTTAACGAGTGTAGTTTAGCCAAGATGATACCTATTAGAGGAAAACTTGAAACAATACATACAGTTTTACACAAGTAAATAGTAAAAGGAAGAATCAATAAAACCCTAATACCTACTGTGTATAAAATATTACCGGAAAATGATATACAGGAAAATGATACGAACATTTACATTTAAAATACGAAAAACACATTTAATTTATTTGGAAATATGAATACGTACATACACAACGTGACATGAAATTCATCATGAGACCCCGGAGCCACAAACAGCGGTTGGAGCGAACCCCGGCTCAAACTTTAGTACTCAGATTAGATCCCAATTTGCATTTCTATCTAGTTTCGTAAACACTTAACGCGCATTAGTCAGCCCTCCAGCCGAAATGATGTAAGGTGCTAGTAAGAGCTAGATAAATAATCCAGAATCTGAAGTATTGGTTTATAATACGACATTTAAATTGAAGTGAAAAGTAAATCATGTTTTGAGGTATAAAAGGAATAGGCAATTTAGATTACTAAAAGAGCAATCATTGGAAATTATTATGAATGGAAATACTTAATTGTATAAATATGTCTTTAGAATGTTTCCAAATAAATCATACTTACTGCTTTTTGTGTTTAAGCTACAATTCCTGAAAGTACTTATCTATTAATATACTTAATCGTGACAAAAATAATTCTTAACATCAGGTATGATTAATAAAATTACCGTTTAGAAAGATTTAATTTTGAATTCTTTTTTTATTCCTATAAGAAATTACAATCTATATTCAGGAGGTAGTTTCATGCCTTCTTTAAATCTAAAAATAACTGCTGCGAATAACTTATTTAAAACTTAAAACGCAGCGCAGCCTTTCAATACGCTTTGATTGGAATGAAAAATCCCCCCAGTGTAATTCCAGAGATGAATGACGATTGGCCAATTGGATTTATTGAATCCGAAACTGGTGTGGTCCCAATGTGACAATATGTGTCTCCAAACGGCACTCGAACAACATAAAGCCTTTGAAATGTAAACTCGATACAGTCGGAACGCATACACTTAGCTTTATTAAATTTACTCAAGGTTCGCCAGACAGATAATGGGCTAGTTTCAAGCTAAGGTTCGAGAACAGAATCGAATTTGGACCTAATAACGAAGTAATTTATGTTGTTAATTGGAAACTTAGTGAGGTCAAGCGTGCTTTTGTACAAATTGATCATTGTCCCTTTTGGGTCTACATTCTGATAGAAGATGAGAAGATGAAATTGATATCAAGGAAAAATTATTCTCTTTTGTTAACTTAATTATGCTATTCAAAACAGGGTAGGTATCCCGGATTTGCTAAAAATAGTATTTTTTTAATAATATTACCTCGTTCCGACATCACCGGTTTGACTGGGAATAAATTTAGTAAAATATATTAAAAACTGGTTATATAATAATTATATAGCTTCAGATTATAACCAATATTCGACACAAAAAATAAAAAGAAAACAAAATCAAAAATTTCCTCTGAAATATCTATTACACCCGTAAACTGTACTAAATTAATTAATTATAATACAATAGAAATATAACATAATTATGAAATTAAATCCCATTCATCCAAATTAGTTTGGCAATCATTAATATAGATAGAAGGGATCATGTGGCTGACAGTGTATAAGTCTGCAATATATTGGAAGATTTAACAAGTAGAAAATTGGACATAATTCAATTCTCTTAACAATGGCTAGCAATAATTTAATAAATTACGAATGAAGAATGATTTTGAGTCCCTAAAGTTTGAATCTCGTTGGTCTCAGGTGTTGTGGATTTTTCTTAACCCTCTACTATAGATCCTTCACTATGATTAAGTATATAGCTACGCTAGCTTTTTGGAACAAATTATAATTATTCTTGTTTTAGAATTACTACCAGACATGATAGAATAACTTTAGGTATTAATTTCGAATAATAAGAGTCGCATTTAAATCCGTATCAAAATTCATACGACAATAATGTTTTGGATGACAACAAACATTCCAAGAAATGCAATATCACTTTGCTTCTGGTGCTCTAGGTAGAGACATCTTTTGAATTTTATTATTTTTTTGTCTTAGCTATAAATTATAATACGTAATATACATACGTAATACGTAAAGTGAATAAATAGACTGATAATAGATAAAGTCAAATATATCTATTTACATGAAGAAAGTCGCCGGCGTCAACTAATATAGAAATGTAAATAGACGAGAGCAAATAAGGAGCCCCAAAAATTCCACGATGAATAGTTGCAGATATATTGCTAATTTAAAATAGGGTTGAGGGTTGGGCCATAGTATACAAATATACCGCGTAGTAAATTCTCGGTCTGAGCATGATTCGATTCGATCTTTAATAGGTACATCATTCATTAAGTCTACTCTCATGAATGGTTGGTCATGACTTTCATTTGTTGGACTTTGTCATGAAAGTCAAGGATTTATTTGCCATCAACTACACTATCCACTTAGATGATCTGAAAAACCTTTCTATACAAAGTTAGTGAATAAAAAGAACTTAATAAGCTTAGTGGCGAGTAATTTAGTAAGGGACACTACGTTATCCACGGGACGCGGGCTTAACTTCGTGACTTTGATAAACGAAACTGGTTTTACGTAGCTAACTCAGCAAAAAATCGTGTTAACTTTTATCTATTTCTAAAGGAGTCTCTATATAAGTGTAGGTGCTGTAATTGGGTGACCAGCAATTTATTGCATCGGATATCTACCCATTTTCTACGTACTTGATTGCATTTGGGAAATCGATATTAGATACATGTACGAGCGTGGTTTCAGCGACGTAATGCTAAAATTTGTTCTTGTGGACTTTAGAGAAATATATAACATAAAAAGGTTGCAAAGTTTTCAAATACATAACTGTTGTTTGTATAGTAGCTGGTTTATCGTTAGCTTTCATATTATAATTAAATATTATAAATTATAGCGTACAGCAAGGACCCAGACTTAATTACTACGGTGTAATTTATGATAATCACTATTGAATAACAATAAAATAAACAGTTTCACTTTCTCCTTCGTCTGTCTGTACATAAATACCGCAATTCAGGTTATATACACCAGTAAAAGAGCTCTATACAATTTAACGCACCATTTCGCAAGACTTTAAAATCGGATCCAATAGAATCGAGTACATTTACGAGTTCAGACCGCAATGAAATCAAGCTGAATGCTTGGACAAACAATTTATGAGTGAACACAAAACTTAGTGCGAGTTTAGTTTTACTACAACGTTGGCTTACGCGGTGTTTGTTTCTTCAATCATTTTAGTTAACTGTACTTGGTCTTTATGAGTGATATCTATTTTATTTCCACGGGATAATCCTTCTTAATTAAGTTCTTTTATTTATTTATTTCCACGGATCAATATTCAGTTATTAATTGCCAAAAAATACAAACAATCATTCAATTTACTGTTTAATTTTTACTTATTTAATTAACATCTTTATCCGAAGAAGTTTCAGTATAGGAAACTGATTTAGTCAAACAAAGCTTTCTTTATATACTCTTAAATTTTAATGAAGTTACTATTTTTAAAGTAAATTTTACCGAACCCTATTCGGTTTAAACACAATTCGTTGTTCGTTGTCTGATGGTGTATCTAATTCTCGAATTATTTCCCAAAAGGCAGTTCGAAATCTAGTAAATCACGGAATAGTCTGAATAGCTGCTTGAAAATACAGTAGTATTGGGCGTTGCAATTTACGCTATTTAAATTGTTTTACAAGAAATGGTGATGTTAAAGGGCCAGTAAAAAATTAGATTTATGGTCATTTCTATTAAAGAATGATACTATGTGATGTGAATGATACCTACCTACTACTTTTTTTTTGGATATACGAGTATATAAAAAATGTCCATGATTTATAAAAATAAATAAATATGCCAGATTTAAAGTTTTTCTAGCAACGGCAAAGTATCAATATAAATTATAAACTATAACGACCAACGCATTTAATAAATATCCTCATGCCATAAGCAATGTGCATATACACTCAACTATGCCAATATGGTGAAGTTGGTAAAGTTTAGTGCGATAACGTCAGATACATCGGAGACAATAATAGTACTGTCGTTTCTATACCATCTGCTTTAATTAACGGGCAAAGTTACTGATATATTTTGTTAGATACCAGATCCCTGGTAGCTTTTATGGAGAGAACTTGTTTCAATAAACCACATTTAACAAGATAAGGCTACCTTAGACAGTTTTCTTGTTGTTGTACGTTCACAATAGGATTAATATATCAAAGAGCCACAATTCTTTTAAGTTTTGTTTTAGCTTTACATATCGTACGTACTTATACGTTTGCTTTAAGATTGATTTTCACTTTTCATTTTCAGTATTTAGGGAACGGTACGCTAGTAAGACAATGGGGCACTTTTTACTAATTATTGTATCATATTCGTAAATCTATATACGCTATACATCAACAAATTGATAGAAATTATTGAAAATCCTATAAAATAAAAAGCTTCTGTTTAAAATCCATTTTTCTGAGAAACCATTTTTTAACGATCATAGATACTTCTTATATTGTGATTGCAAAATGTAGGCACTTACCTACTTGTACTAAGCTATTTCAGTAATGGTTACATTAGTGATCAATTGGAGAAAGCTCCCCAAGGGAAATATGTCTCTAATAACAACTGTTGTGATAATGTTTCAAAAAATAATAAAGAAAACTAATACACATACATATTTACTTAACGGTGTATTATGCGATTCTTAAAAAAAAATACTTAATTGCGATTCTTTAAATTTCTTAGAAATATTTATTTCTTTATTATATACATCATACATTATTCAATAAATTCATATACACTGTGTGACATAAACATCACTGAAATAAAACATGGTGTAGTTTCTAAATATACTTCTAATTTTTGGTTCTTCATATTGGTACAGTAAACAAACATAATAAAACCGACATCGAAATACAACGTCAATCATGTGTCATGTACTTACTGATGATTATATTATTTGCGTCGGTAGATCCTGGACGATAGCCAACATTAAAATCAATATTATTTTTCTATTTTGCAGTAAATTATTTACATAAAATAACGGGAAATCACAAACATCGAGGACAAGTGCTCATGTCAAGGTAAAATAACATCGTTAATTAGTTACGTTAGGAGCGAAACTATATTTTAAGCATATTAAAGTGGCATGTCCAATATGGTTACTCAACCCACGCTTTGAGTAGTAAGCAAAGAGAGAATGTTCATTAAAATGATAGAGAATTTTAATACTAAGTTTACTTATATTTAGACTTAGAAAATCATGAAATGTTTAAGTCTACCGTAATTAAAAACACATTGGCATAGGCGTATAAACCTCACGATTTTACTTATGACCCAAATACTCGTTATGGAATTATATCCTCTCCCTTAACCCTAATAAAACCATATCTTAGAAGATAGTGATTTTGTGTCTATGATTATATCATTATAGTAAGTTATTTGTAGCAGCTATATTTCATACGACATATTTCTATAATGGTTATAAATAAATTACTCCGATTGAATACTTTAATGTACGAATATATTATGTAGTATTTTGATGTGCGTCAGTAACTTCGTGTTAGTTTTTTAGTGTTTGTGGAAATAAAATACATGTGGTTGGCAAAGAATTGAAACTTTAATGGTGAAATTTACATATAGTATGTAAATTTCACATAATATAATATATAATAAACATATTATATATAATAATATAATAAACATATTATATTAATGTTTTATTTGAAAAAAAAAAAACGACTAACTCTTTCTCGTGCTTTCAACCGCTTCTACTAACTGCATGATGTTAGGATCCATAGGAGCGATACGAATGATAGTCTATCCTACTTCAATCCTTCTCATATTTCAAATCTACTTTCCAAAACAAACAACTCATTTAGAACTAGTAGTAGTATAAACTGAGATTACCTCTTTCAAACAAACACTTCCACCTTATTTATTAGTAGGTACAGATAAGGATCCTTATTGAAAACTGTTAAATTGACATGCTACTGTTGGATTTTTGGCGACTCAGATTTATGACACCCTCGGTATATTCCTCGATATTTTTCCCGTCATTGATAATATATGGGTTACAACGCCACCGTTGTTATCGTGTCGAGTAACTCAAGTGTACTTTCCATGATTTATAATATAATTATAACTAAGCGCTGTTGTTTCAAACCTATTTGTAATTTTGAAAGCATGTAATAGCATACCTACCTCTACTTTCCAAAACTTATAAGTTTTAATTGATCTGTACCAGTAAATAATTATAAATTAATAATACATTATTATGTTTCGTAATTGCTCGAACTTACAGGATTTAATAATTAAAGTTAAATACTACTTAGATACTGGAATACGGTCTTGAAACCACCTTGAAACGTAGTTGTCGAACGTTGTCATAAAATAATTGAAATGTTACCTACGTCGTTGATCCAAAAATCTCGTAAGTGAAAAGTAATTCCTATGCAATATACCTACTCTTGTAAAATTGAACACAGGAAAATACTATTTTTATTAGATAGCCCAGGGAATTTTAAATAAATTTAAATTTCCATTATCAAACAGTAGGTACAAAGATAATGGATCTTGATTTTGTTCGATCAAGTCAAAATTAATTTTAATTTCGAGTTGAGTGAGGCTTTTATACAATTTAATTAAACGCGGTAAAACAATGTAATGATATTCATTTGAAGTTCCGTACCATTGTCTTTGTCTCCTGAAATCTAGAATGTATAGGAGGCGTGCAAACACGCAAATCCCTCAACTAAAACGTGCGCTCAGCAATCCCTAATCGATTGTTTGACCTCTGAAAATACTGGGGTTGGGTCTAAACAGGAATTTTATCATTTTCTAAGACGCAATTATCTTCGGATCTTGAGTTCTTGAGTAAGCCTATTCATTACGATTCGAAAATTTTGGATGTATATTATTGGTGTCGCTGGTTTCAGCCATCAAAATAATTTACCTACACTTTACAGATTAATTATTTATTCGTTTTTTATAAGAATAATATTATCTATATACCAAAATGATAGATAACGTAATAATTATTTGAAAACTGGACCTAATTGGCAAAATTCTTTAAATATTATTTTCTTAAAAATACTTATTATTTCTTTGTAAGGAAATCTTTTGAGAAATAAATATTTTAAACCGTAGAAAAAAGAGTCAAATTCATATTTTAACAACACAGCGGTAAAATATTGATAAGCAACGGATGTTTTTAACGCTCTTCTATCACAATAAATTTGTTATACATAACATACCTTGTATGTCCTACTTTTACTGAAAACGCACGATATTTTGTAAGAATTATATTACTCAATAAACTGGTCAAGTCATTTATCTGATAATTATTTAATTTCTTTATAAACTGCAAATGTCTTGTATGTTATTTTTAAGCAAAAAGTAAAGTGATGTCTTTAGAATTTAGACAGGTATAGTATAAGTACCGACTACCGAGTAAGAGATAAAAACTGATATTCCATATTTTTACGCCATACAGCCACTACAGGTTTATTTATATTCCTATTCTTATTTATTATTAAAAATAATTTTGAATCCTACTGAAAATATATGTGACGATTTTATGTATTTTTTTCCTTTGTGCAATCTTCATTGCGTTAAAAAATTATATCCAACACGTGTATCTGTCGTGGCCATATCGTAGATTTGCTCATTTCATGATATGATCGATCATTTCACGAAATGGTCGCATTTCATGAAATGGCCAACATAGTTTGATCAGATCGTTAAATCGTCAACGTTTCACGATTTGGCCATCCACATTTGGCCAGATCGTATAAAATATAAAGAGTCCATAAAATATTAAAAAAAATCAGAATATTCTAAAAACTTGTTTAATGTCATTTAAGTTAGTGCCGCGGCAGCGGCCGGCGAATGCCAGAAGCGAATCGTTTTTGCAATAAAAAACAGTTAGGTTAGGTTAGGTTAGACTTTGATAAACAACGCACGAGCCGAGCGAG
Organism: Colias nastes; assembly: GCA_907164665.1. Taxonomy (NCBI): domain Eukaryota; kingdom Metazoa; phylum Arthropoda; class Insecta; order Lepidoptera; family Pieridae; genus Colias; species Colias nastes. Next base: position 30,672 of record CAJQZM010025581.1, read on the forward strand.
CAAAGCGAGCGTGCCGCGGCAGCGGCCGGCGAGTGCCAGAAGCGGATCGCTTTTTAAAAAACAAACAATTATAATACTATAGTAGGTTATAAAATAAATATATAAATTAAGGGAAAAAATGCGTCTTAAATTATTTTATTTAGGACGCATTTTTTCTTCAATACATATAAGATATCCACATTTTCCATAGTACTCGAACCGTCGTAAATTCTTTGCTATGACTTTCTTCATATTGTTATTAAACGAATTATGAAGTTTTTAACTGCGAATAATTAAATTTTCGCCAGCGGCCGCCATCTTATCACATAAACACAGAGCTTGCAGCGCCTCTACCAATGATTAATTTTACGATATGATCAAATAATTTTGATCATTTCATGAAAAAACCGCGCGTTTAGTTGGCCATATCGTGAAACGATTTCTTATCATTGATCTGCTCAAGCCACATCATGATGTGGCCAAACTAAATTGGCCATTTCACGAAATGCGACCATTTCGTGAAATGGCCAATCATATCATGAAATGAGCAAATTTACGATATGGCCACGACATATCCGTGTAGAAGTTTCTAAATATAAACTATAGGTATAAAAACCCACCACGCGTTTATAAATCAGAGCTACAATTACGTCTTAATAATAACTTCACCAGCACTCTCATTCAAAGATGTTTTTAAACCACACATCGATATTTTTGCGTAACATATGTTTATAAATATTTGTATTAAACTTTGGTTGTTACATTGTTGGTAAGTACCATCAACCAGCTGTCAATAAAGGACGCCTGTAACATTTTCGGCTAATGGAGTTAGTGTCACTCGCAGTCAATATCTAGTATCTACATATTTTAATATTTCTACCACGAGGCTCTTATTCCTTTTAACGATATTTCTGTAACAAGCAATCAATTAAATCTTTTGTGCTTTGTTTTTACTATTGTTCGTGTATCCAAGCTCTTTGGTTTCAAACGGAACTAATGAGAGTGGTCGATTTATAAATAGAAATATAATGGGATATCGTTTTCCTTTGTATTTTTTTATACATCTATGTCTAGAAATAGTTCCAAAAGTGTATCAAATAGGTAAAAAGTAAATTCACGTGTCACGTTATTGGGAAATTCGTGATATTCACTGATCGATTTTCTTTGCGGACAAGAAAATTAAATTAATAATTAAAACAAGGTATTCTTCTTAAGGTGATGCTTTCTGTATTATGTCCAGATTGAGACAATTATTTTTAAACCCTTTCCTTCTAACGCATTAGCTATTAGTGACTACTATAACAGCTGGAATAAGGAGGAGGACATAAAATTTTTAAAATTTGCATAGTTCTTTTGTAAGGTGATTTAGGCTCGTTTTTGGCTCGTTAAACAGAACAGATGCATTAAGTACAAAATTTACTTTCATACTTACCAAAATCTTGTAACTCATTGGCCTATCTTGACATAATAAGCTGGAAAGTTTGAACTGTCTGAACTTTAATACTTAATCAACACGAATAATCATTTATTATTTCAAACACTTTTTGCAGTAAGAATTTTTTAGCAAAGTGATTTTTTACTTTATAACATCTGCGAAAAAATTAGTACCCATCTAGTTATTTAAACAAGAGTTTTGAAGAGAACATGTTTTAGTTTTGATGACATTAATATTATATGCATGTTTGCGTCTCTTATAAAGTTAACAATGATGATGAGAATATGTGATGTAATATTTTCCAAGAAAACTTTTAAGAAAAGATTTTCTTCATCCAATAATAACCCACGCTAAAAGGCGAGAGGGTAAGTATAGTAAGCCAATATATTGCTAGGTCCGCTTTGTGTATTCTTAAGCCATAAAGAAAACTTTAAGTGCGGTATGGGCCGCATAAATGATTCCCCAGGTCCCTGTTTTATGTAGCTAGTGTGAATCGCGTTCAATATGTTCATACAATGATAATAACACATGTTTATGGTTTAATGTAACATAATTTTTATTCATGGATATTTTTGTTCAGTTTTTACGATTATTGATCGACACTACAACTGATTTATCTCTGAATGTAATTGAATTTATATTTCAGTCGTGAACAGACTGTATGTGTGTATATTTTTATACGAATTGAATATTGGGATAAACATAATAATTAACATCGTTCCCAATGTGTATATTCCGTCCAATATTGTCAATCATGTTACATGTTTCGTTTAAATAAATTATGACTGCAATAATTTTAATTGGGGTTGTGAATTTAATTCTAGTAAGAAATGTAGAACTAAATTTTTAGTTATGCAATGACTTCTTAGAAGTTATGTAGAAATATTTAATTAAAGAAGATATTACAAAGGTAGTAAGTAGGAAGTAATGTATGAATGATTAAAAAGTTGACGAAATGCTCCGTTTTAGGTGTGTTACGAACACTTGACTGGATGTTTATCAAAGGGACTGTACGGATTCAAACAATTTTGCATTCCGTCACAACATTATACAGATGCAGAAATATTTCATTAAAATTACACTCACCTTAGTTCCTGCTCCACTACCGAAATTAGAAAATAAATTGAAATGTACATATTCGTGTTTATTTGGTTTGCTTTTCATAGTAAATTACGCCCAAAAACCATTTATCAACTAATTAATTGCTTTCGACGCACAAATATTTGACATCACGAGTTGGAAAGTCGCAAACAATAATCCGACGATTAAGCCATTGGTAATAGCTGTTTTGATATTATATTACCTGTAGGTACCTACATCATACATATCAGCAACAATTTTGTATTAGTTAGACATTGTGTATAATTTATTATTACAGAGAACTAATAGGTTTACGAGCTGAAAACGATTTTCTTGAGAGTAAACATCTACAATCAATTTATCAACCTTCAAATACGCCGTGTGTTAAACCACATGGAAATGCCAACGCCGCGGCCGCTTCTGAGGTATAAAAACAAACGAATAAATATTGATTATTTTTTTTATTTTATGGACTGCTATTGCCTCAAGTAATTTTTAAATTTATAGATCTTTTGACAGTGTTTTAAGTTACATTCTAGTAAGTAATTTTCAGTCATCAATTATCTACATCCTTACAAAGTTTCCTGCAATTTCCAAGCTCAATAATTTTAAAAGATGAGATTACTACCTGGCCAGGTACCATGAGAACGTTTCCGACTCAAAGTTTATGACAGATTTTGCGTATTTATCCGTATATTAAAGCATTACAAAGTTAAGATACGTTTATCGTTGAGAAAGTGAAAAGTTAGTACTTAATTAAGAAGAGTTATCAAAAGCGAAGCACTAGGTTGGGAAGTTGATAATCAAATTAACCACAAGCTACTTTACCCGTTAAAAGATTGTGACTTTGTTGGAAGTTAGGGTTAAAAGATGTGTCTGTCTTCATTTAGTCTTTAATTTTAGCTTTTAATATATAGCATTCTCGTTCTTTGATTCGCAGTTTGATTATTTTATAAAGTTTTCTCTTAAAAAATATTTCACATCGTTCTCGCTGATCGATTTTCCAAAATCTTGACGGCCACATATCAGTCGGTGAGAAGCCTTTTGTATTTCATCAGCCTTCTATAGCAGAAAACAGACACCAGAATCTAAGCAAAAAATTCGCAAACTCCTCATCACTTTAAAATTACGGAAATTTAAAAAGAATAGGTACCAAGTATTATTTAAATAGAGTACCAAGTTTTTAAACCTTAGTTTACTTACTCTTTTAAAGAATATTATAGGGTATAAAATGAACAACATTAATAATGCAACACTTCCAATTTACCTACATCGCAAAAGCTCAGGCTTATCAAAAGAATAAAATTACTGGCAACCTTTGTCATAATATAATTTATGGTAATATTGAGATTGTTTGTAACATAAAATATAAATCGAAACCTACATCAATAATTAAGTATAGAGTTAATGTAAGGAAACATCTACATTATATTTAGAATAAGGAAAATAAAGATGCTACAGGAATTCTCAATTTTAAACAAATTGTGTAAATTATATTAAAGATATATGTATATGTATAGCGATAACAAAAACGTCTTCACTTAATAATGGATCGCATTTTAAAATAAGTTCTCAATGCAGAGAACGTTGCTACGTTTAGATACAAATTTAAAAGTTTTCGGACTCCTCCGACCTTATTTGTTTCTTTCAGTTGGACACTTTTTCATCACTTTTTCATCTGACATCACTTTACAGGATGGAGGTTCGCAATTTAGTTTTTTTATGTACCGTAACATTAAGAACAAAATCCTTATTTTCCAATAAAATAGGCGACAATTATTTAAATTAATTGATCAATAATTCGTCAAATTGATAACTGTAGAATCGCACCAAGCCAAAATAGCAAGTGGCTTCTACTACACTAGGGAAAATTTCGTTAACACAAAAATATCGCTGTTCAGTAATAGTGAGCAGCAAAACAATGCACCACGTACCCTAGAGATGCTGCAGCACTCGTTGATTTTCGCGTCAATTATACGATTTGCAATACACGTGTTTTCGAGGGTCGGCGCTCGCGCACAGCAGATGAGCGACGGTCGAAGGCGGAAGTACAAGTGCCGTGGTGCATGACAGTTGCAAATGCTTTGACAACCTTTGTTTGCATACTCTATGCCAAACATTGATAATACACCACGATCAATTACACGGTAACGAAACAAAAACAAAAACTCTGTATTTGATTTTAAAATATCACCTTATAATGACTAACTCGTATAAAGTCACGCATTCAAAACAAACTCTTTTAACTTTCAGTGTAATTGGATCGCTTTGAAACGGTTATAATTATTAAGAATGCGTGCGTTTATAAAGTTTCAACAGAAATTCATTTTAGCTGCTATATTATAGCGATCAAATGCTTCTTATTGGGCATATACATATATTACTGGCCTGGATAATATACCTAGGACAATATTCATTATTTTTCATATTTTTGAGTAAAAACTGGGCATAGGTACCTACTGTAAGAACTTTGCTAAGGTACAATCTATGACAAAAAACTAAATTTATTTTGGGATGCTAGATGATAACAACACTCTTTTGTTTTTCTTAATAGTGTAAAGTGGAAAGTTTTTTTTAATTGTTGTTTACGCGACAATAGATACATAATATGTATTATTTTCCGATTTCTAGAGACGACTCCCATAGTAATTATTTTAAATATTAATTACCGTTACATGCAATATGTGTTATAATTTATTCTCATTTAATATCACCCCTTGAATCTAGTATATTTAGCTCAGCAGTAAAATAAATAAATGTATTTATATGTAATCCAGGAAAGCTGTTTAAACTTTTGTATATAGATCAAAGATCTTCACGGCTTAGAGTTATCTAACCGCGTCTAAGCAAACGGTCTTACATCCGCATAATCATAATATTTGTACAATGATTGCGCTATAAACATGCTACGGTATGTTTTAATATATATTTTGTAGATAGTTTAACAATCTACGCATCTTTCTATATATACTATGGTTAATACTGTGGTTCGCAAAATTCAGAATTTATTGAATTTGGATTTAATACCTACACTTATCACTTAGGTACCTAGTAACGCGTACGGCTTTGGTTTCACAAAACTAAAATTAAAATACGGTGCGCAAGTATGTAATCCAGTAAACGTAAACCTCTCTGTGTAGATCAGAATACGTATGAGCTCTATTTCTAAAGGATTTTATCTATGTGCAACCACAAATATAATCTTGTAACTTTCGAAAACCATTGGAAAATTCTAAAAACAATATCAAAATTTAGATTTTTTTACATCTAAGTAAATAGAAATTCAAAGTTAAAGAAAATAGTTTGCGTTTCATTACATATCAAGCTCAGTCATTTTTCGCAGTATCTTTCTTTTTCCTATATTAAACGTATTAACTGTGTTATATATAAGTATATACTTGGTCTGTAACTTGGTCGTATAATAATGCCCTTGTCTACAGAGCATGAGTTGAGCACCTAGACAATGGGTAAAGGAATTTGATTCATCTCTTGTCCGGAAGTGTTTGAGCATATGTTGCAATCTGCGACGTTAAATTGGAGCTACGGATATTGCAGGTAATAAAATGGATATTGAAGGTTTTGCGATGATTATTATCATAATAAAAATAATAATATTACATGTTTTGTTACAGTTTGTTGCGGGTACATAATATTATAATAATAAACGTAATGAACTAATAAAATTGCCTTTTACTTCCTTAATTGTATGTTTTATCCAACTAGCGGTTCGCCCCAGCTTCGCTCGTGGTACATGTTTATATTTTCTTTCCATAAGAACCATCCTCGTACTTCAAGGAATATTATAAAAAAATAATTATCGAAATCGGTCCACCCGTTCACGCGTGATGCCGTGATCAAGGGAAATAGGGATTCATTTTTATGTATAGAAGATATATAAACTTGACATGTTGACGTTTATTTAGATTATTTTTCCGACCCAAATATCGACCAATAGAATTGCACCATTCGACGTCACGTGGTACAACCTACATGGTATTATACTGATAATTTTTTGAAAATTTTCTCTGGTAGTTGCCACACGTCAAACTGACAGGTTGAATTCAATTGTGAAATTATTGGCCGACATTTGGGACGGAAAAATAATCCCCCGAATACCACACGAGCTTCAAAATTATCTGGCATTTCCCTCAAGGTTCCCTGCAAACAAATAAAGTCGTCAAGTTTTTCAGGAACAATCACTCGCGCTTCGCGCTCGTGATTTTTTAACCTGAAAAACTTGACTCCTTCATTTGTTTGCAACGAACCTATCGGAAAATACCCGATAATTTTGAAGCTCTTGTGGTATTATAAGTGATTATTCATTGCATTTCTTGAAAACATTGAAAGTAACGCAATATTCTATACTACAGCCACTAAAGAATAGTAAAATCTTCTTTCACGATCCACATGCTTACCTGTAGTGTATTTCATTTCGGTAGCAGTGAGCTCGAAAATAGAGCAGTTTTATTAGGTAGCCGGCAGCGGTACGACAAATTAAAAAGAACTCTACAAAATGTCCGTTTTGCGGCACGGTGGTTTTTGAGCTTATATGGTCTATGCCTATGATGCTTAAAACAAAAAGCCTATGCCAATTCTATAACAATAAAGTGTTATGTTATTGAGATTATGAGTGAATATAGTTGATTTCGAGTATTTAATTTTACTTGCTATTCTATTTCTATCAACCCTGTATACATATATATAGTATAATAGGGTCAGGGTCCACTTGCGTAGGTACGGTCGCGGATAATAAAAGTATTATATTAAACAGGGTAATCAAAACTGAAATGCAGTTCCCTTTCTAGCGTTTATACAATTTTTTTTTAAATAAAGATAATAATTTATCGAAACCTTTAAACATTAATAAAGTAGCACTATCTTTAGTAAATGCAAATGTTTACAATTCCTGCATAGAAAACAAAACAATGAGACTGCATTTCGTGTTCAAGTGGAAGTCGATCTGAATAACAAGAGTTGTTATTTCGATACAAATTCACCATTAAGTCAATAGCTTAGCCCAATTATCTGCATTTATCTGTAAATAGATATCAAGCCATAGTCACTTTATCAATATTTCATTCCAATAGCAATTACCATAATATTATCATCTACACTTACATTAAAGACCAAAAAACCGATGTTTCTGGTGATTAATAAACTAAAAAACTATTTTATGAATTTGTATTCCATAGGCTATAATTTAATTCACTTTTGAGCCCCGACAATCCAGTATAACACCAGTATTTACGCTATGCAATTAATTTTAAAATTATTAATTACATGGACGTAAATTATGAATTAATTGGAATACATACATATACAATTTAATATTTATCTAGCACTGCTTATGTTTTTATGTACATGTACATTTTATTCTGTTCTAGTTAATGCATTTTAGCTAAATAATATTTAAATCATTTTTTTTTTGAAAGAGATCATTTTTTTAATAATAAGGACACCAAAATATTTAAAATATTATGATTAAGAATCAGATATGAATTTCGTAATTACAAATTCATTAATAGCCCACTCGTAGCTTCTCCCTCGAGTAATGAGAGACCCTCTAATTTATCATTACACCAATGGGATAAATATATAGCTCTAGCGAACGTCAATTGCATAAATTCGTATAAGTAACAATTTTTACACTTTTATGAAAGATTCATATGTATTAAAATGGATGTTTTGAGTGATATAAATTCTACGTCGAATCAATAAACTGAATAGTAAAAAATAATTTCGAAAAAACAAAGCCAACAATCGTCAAAATAGCAATTTTTTCATGTTTTACTGAGAGACAAAATATGAACTTAGAGACTATAAGAACTACTTATTGTCTACGGAACTTTAAAAGCAAATTCTCACCATATTTGGTTAGTAATACGTTTTTTTTTTATTATTAATTATACACGTCAACACAATATCAAATGAAATATAGGTAGAGAAAAAATAAATGCATATAATTCCTAATTGCTCTATTGTAATAGTGTCAATTTTCCGATACAGGTTAGCATAGAGCTAAATTATTCAAGTCTTATAAATATGATAATGTCTCTGTGTTAATTAATACGTTACGTCTAAGTGGAGTGACATTTCCAGAGTGACTAACTGCGAATATGAGGAAACTGTGTAAGTTATGCAAAGACTTTAGCACTAGTGCTGATCGAAATGAAGTTTAACATTAAATGTTGTTTGGTATAGTTGTCCTCGGAGTCGAAGCGATTGAGTTAATGGATAAAATATCAGAGAGAAAACCTCAGCTATTTAAATAAAAGCTATTCGCTTTGACTACAATAGATTCGAAAGGAATTCTGAATGTTTGTCGTTAACGTTTTTGCATATAAACAGATATCAAGGACAGTTGGGAAATAGATATCAACAATTCTTAATAAAAGAGGAGGTTACATCCGCAACTGATTGTGATATCATGAAATAGCAGTTTATTTGCATCGTACATCCTACGACGTAATAAAAACAATGCAACACATATCAAAAACAAATACACTGGCTTATTTCTTCCACTTTCAAATGTCGATTTTCTTAGGTACTACTGCAATTCTTCATCCTAATAAGATTCCTAAATAATGTAAAACATATTTTATTTGGAAGGAAAATATCAGCTGGATATGAGCTAGCAGATATTACGTATTATCCAATAATACTTTTATAAAATCGCTACTCGATGTTGAGAAGTTATGAATATTGGCCGGTTGAAATTACTGCATGAAAAAATTTTACATTTTTTAAATTTGTGTTTTTGAAAACGCATCTTAAACTAATATTATCTATTACTACAATTAAGTCATCTAAATTAAAGTGTATTTTATCACTTACATGAAACATTACAACGAACTGGTCTAACCCATTCCATATCATACTCGCTATATCAATTGAAAAAATCCTTATTTATAAAAGCATTATTATCGACCAATCTTCAATTTTATCACAGTACAGTGTACCTTATTAAAGATGGGGTTTTCAAGGCTCATTGCACTCGATCTCACATGATAAGTTGTTGAATAAAAGATACACTACAAAAGGATTTCAAGAGCTTCTCTCCATAAAATCTTGATAGTATCGGTCTTATTTTGGGTAAGTAATCTCTTTAAATTAAAAAGATTTACTTCTTATTTGCTTCTTATGGTAAGATTATTGGTTTAGTTCTCTGTTCGAGATATCTAGTAAAATTTGAACTCTCTTAGACAGCTCTCCTATTAAGTAAATGCTTTCCAAGTTCAGTCATAGTTCGAGAAAGATATAAGTTTCATCAAATAGTATTCAGAAATGTAAATGCTAAAATCAGGTTAAAAATAAGTAATAATATTGCATATAATAAAATCTAGAGAAGTCAAAAAGCTAGAAAAATAAAATAATATGGTCGTCTACATTGGCGTGACTTTAAATTTATGACAGTACTTCTACTTTATCGTCATGCTTCGCCAATGAAATCACGTAAAAGTAACCAACATTCTCTACAAGCTTATTATTCAGCAGACACTAGAATTAAGGAGAAAGGTGTAAAAGTAACACGTTCAGTCGTTCAACCTATTTTCTGAAAATTACAACGGATAATCCTTTTTTCTTCCTTTGAAATAAGTTATTGAAAAAAGATTAAACACATTTTACATTAAATAATATAAGTAATATTCAAGTATTTTACGCAGAAATGGAATTCAAATACCGCTTAAAT
>CAJQZM010025583.1:0-30129 GCA_907164665.1 Colias nastes
AAAAAACCGTAGTGTGTCCTCAGCCTTACGCTGCTTACGTGTATATATTTTGTTTTTGATAAACATGTACTAGGGACAAAGGATCTCTGTATAATCTCGAAGCAATAACATGATAGATTACAAGCACAATTTGCGTATTTCCTTATGTCTTCAACGTTTAATTGATTTGAATCAGAGATTAGTAAACCATTTATTAGATAATACAATTGCTTGTTACATTACTTTTATGCATTATAATCAACCAAGAAGCTAATACAAATCTTCGTGATATCAACCAATTTTGAATCTACAGTATTTTATGAAGAACTAATAAGTTGGCCAAGTGCGTGTCTAAAGATATTGAATTGATTGTAGATAGATATTAGATTAACCTACGTAATACCTGTTTAACTATGAAGTTCACAAATGTTATTTAAATTGATATCGATCTTTTTTACATACGATGTATAAATCCACTAAAAAAAATTAATATAATACGTTTTTTTTCGCAAGATGTTCCGCTTAGTAATTGTAAATGCTATAGCAATTAAGAGAGATATCACTAGACAATTGGATTTTCACTCGCATTCTATGTAAAATAAACTGTAATTGTTTCTATAAAATAATTGCATACAGATATAGGTACTAAAAAAGCTATTACGTTATTTGATTGAAAAAATGAGTGTGGGAAAGTGAGTAATAATTAAAACTACTATCGTTCTATGGTCGAATCATGCTTTTTTGCACATATTGGAATAAAAAGTAGATACAATTACGTAATTTATGTCGATCATTAAAATTGAAGTCGTTAAAAAATGATGATATTTGTGGAATTCGTCTAGTCATACCTAAGAAAAAATAGCCTTTACTTTATTTATATTTATTTGTGTTTTAATTTTTACAAGATGTATAAGTTGTGTATACGCTTCGATAATGCATAAGATATCATTGATAATAATATTTCATATCAGTGAAAGAATTTCTTAAATTCTTCACAATTTGAATTCACTATGTAACATCCCATAATATATTATATTCATTAACATTGAGTCTATTAATTATTTATAATCAACGTGTTATAACATATCAAAAAGAATTTATGAAATACTACTAATTATAGTGGGGAAAAATAATATGCGGTTTCAAAGTCTCTATGTTATGTTTAAGTATGTGTTATTTTAAATGATAATAAATCATAATTTTCTTAGCCATGACTCTGATTACGTATCAGTCTACACCCCTCAATGGTCAACCATACCTTTTTATGTACAGCTTTACCGAAACCGTATTGCAATATACATAACTCATCTTGTTTGATCTGGATTATCTTATCGAGTCACTGACCGTACCATCTCGATGTGAACCTTTTGTGCACCTAATGAAGCCTTGTTAGTGACAGTGCAGTCTCAATGCATTACCGTTGCAATGTATAAAGAGGAAACAAGTCTAAAGACCGTGGTAAACAATTTAAATTGGAGGTACTTTGGAGAGGAATGTACCAATTATATTGTAATGTTATTCATGATGTATAACAGTTTGCTTATTATTAAAGTAAATAACCTTTAAATTTTGAAATGGGAAATCATTCCTATAATATATGCAGTATTCAGTAATATTATTCGAAATAATTTTAAGAGTGCAGACACTCACTCACTGCTTTTCAATAATCTTACTAAACAGACGTAGATATTTCTAGCTATTAATTCATACCATCGAAATGAAAAGTTCAAGTGTTTTATATTTATTTGCAGATGCATAATAAACATTGCTATTGCGTGAATTTTGGTAAAAAAAATATTGGCAAACAACAAAACACAAATCTTTCTTCATGTTATTACTACAGATAAATCCCCAAATAGCTAAACTACTTTAATGTTAAGTAACACAAATGCATTAGTAGGTTATGCAAGTCAGCTGTCAAAACGGTAACACCCCTACTTTCCAAAGACAAACAAAGCTCTAAGAGCCACGGGTTTGTTTACGTTTCTCGAGAAACTCCATAAACACGAGAATAATCTTGTGTTTATGGTATTAAGCGTGCTTACAATTTTTGAAAAGTACCCTCATTTTCTATTGATTAGTTTTAAGGAGAGCGTTGCTGCTAACAGTTTTGGATATAACGAGCATTATCAGGGACAGACAAAGAAAATTCGCTAAATATATTGGGAGGTTGTCGATACTACTAAAATTCTAGCATCTATGACTGTTTATGGTCTAATGTTTTGTGATATAAAAGCTACACAAAATCGGCTTGCATCTGAAGGTTTTTCAACCTGCAATCTTCTATTGGCCTTAGATATGTGAACAATGTCACTAGTATTAAGAGTAGCTCTCGGCCAATCCTTATCATAAGGCGAGAAGGATCTATTGTCTGACAAGTGGTATCTTGAAACAAGGGCTTATAATATTGTGATTCGTATTTCCCGGTGTGACATACGATGCTAAGGGCGTGGTGATTATCAATGAGAAGTATGAAGTAGCTGAAATGTGAGACAATGACAGTGCTATTTGTCCTGAAGGCTGTTTATTTTTCACTAGAGAAGACGATATGTTCTAACTATTCCCAGTAACTCTGCAGAAGACTTGTATAATTTATTTATTTATTTAATTAACACTTTATTGCACATACATAAGGAATAGAATTTCAGAAACAACAAAAAATAAGAGAAAAACAAGTACAAACGGCGGCCATATCGTTAGGTAGCGATCTCTTCCAGGATAAAACTTTGTGATTACGTTTTAAAACAGACTGACTAATCCCTACCTGGCCAGGGTGGTAGATATGGTCTCATACCACTCAATAAGCTTGTAACACAATACCTCAACAGATTACACAGTCTACGTGACTAGCAGTAGCAGAACCAAAACTGTTGCACTAATTGTCCTCACTGACGTCAAACACCAAACATGTATCGGCAATGAACAGACTTGTATTTGGAGACAATGCTGGTATCACAGGCTGGTATCGAAGTTGAATGAATAGGGGCATCGGTAATTAAGGACACGCGATTGGCGCAATGGTTTGATATCGATTGTTATTTGTAACCTATGTAGTAGCTTTAAGAGTCCAGTAGTTTTAATTGTGTAGCGTTTGTTCTTAATCAGTTAAAGGTATGCAGACATTTTGATACTGTGTTATATTATGCTAGATTTCCGCCCGCTGTTTTATGATATTAAACAAATTTAAAGTCTAACTAGGAAGACCTTGTCTATGATAAACATACAATGGAGATGAATATACAGAATATACAAAAAAAAAAACATTGTAATTCGAAGTATTTTTCGAAGGAATTAAATGTTTTCGTTTGTTGTTATTACTGCGAATGTGATAAATACACAAATATTTTTAAAGTACCGGATATTGCTAACAAAATGTCATAAATATACAATACTCAATTTGCATGATTTAGGGAGGCTTCACATTTAACAGTAACGGGTTATAAAAATAATTTATTATTGTATTGTTAAAATTTATTTGAAGTAAAAATATGCCCAAAATTTTGCTTACATATTCATGTTGCTGAGTAGTGAGCATGAGTGGAAACATTATGTTTTCTTATAAAATTATTTAAACGTAACACAAGTGTTGTTCATTTAACTCTTCGTATTTATTACGCATCACGCCGTACAACAAAATATTTACATACTCGTGATACCTACACCCAATATGCGTATATCGTCACTAACAAGAAAACAATGTAAAGATTTCAGTGCGAACAATAAATACTTTTTTATTGGTCTGAACTCTGAGGTTATCACAAAATAGAGATTATTTTTGGCCTATCTAACTTATCTCAAACATTTGGCGTACCTAATTAATCATGAACATTAATAAAAACTATGAGACGTGGATTAATTTGATCGCAATTATGTATATTGCTTTGAAGTTATATTCAGTAACGAACATATGTAATTCCTAGCTAGTCTACAAGCGATGTTGCTAAAATTGTGCCTTAATCAATAAACATCCATTTCAAGGATAGCTATGTCCTGAATAGATAAGCCCCGGTTATTGCCTTAGCAAACATAACATCATCGACACTACGACATATTCTGGTATCAACACAGATGAGGTGCTAACTAAAGCCCCTCACTTCGTGACTTCTCTCGATAATGTAATTGGCGGAAACATCCTAATTCGATCTCCAGCCGCGGTAGATTTTCCGACGATTATTTGCGAACCGCCTGATCGGCCATGTTTGGATCTGCGAAGCAGTTTCAGCGGGATTTTTGACAGTTGTGTTCTCGAATGATTTTTGAAAATGGAATTCCGCGTTCCATGTTTAAAGTTTGTTTGGTTTATTTATATGGAACTTGAAGGTTGTATATATATTATGGTGATTTCATCAGGTTTTCGGACAAAATTATTTGATGCATAATTCTGGTTAGCTCCAGACATATGTATGAAATCTTGGTTTCGGTAATGTTATTGATACTGCATTTGGTAAACGTAACTTGAAACAGTAAAATGCTGAAGTTGCATTAAATATTAAAACGAAAAGAATTGCTAATACATTACTGCCTTGTTCGTAATAATAAGCTACCGAAGTAATCATGTGTCAATATTGGTCGCTCGAGTGGCAATAAATTATACAATAATTATTATACGAACAGTTGTGTAATTTATCTGCAGTATTATATTACGGAACGTATCGGTTTTACTGCAGTTTTCTAATTATGGCATCGGTGTCGTTTGAAGGAAACGTGTGGGAGTCCTGTTATCAGTTTATCAGTGATATCGAGGGATTACAGCCAGTCGGTCTATTTTGGAACATGGACGTTTAATACATTGAATGCTATCAGATGGAATTATTAGGATATGCGTCACGGATTCTGGCTCATTGTAGTCCATATTTGCTCGAATGCAGTCACCAAACATAAAAGGCTCTCCTAGATTTTCAATGCATTGTTCTCGTTTTGCGATCTAGAAAGTTCCCAATCGATGTCCTATTGGATTTCAATTTTCCTATAAATGTTAGTTTATCTAATGTTAATAGCATTATTTTAGGTTGATTTATTATTCTCATTGCTATTTTCAGCGTGGAAACCGTCAGATATATATCCGATATGTAAACAATATGTTATTAAAGATCATGTTAATAAATCCTGTTAAATTCTGATATGTTTCTGATAAATATTGTATACAATATTTTTTTACGCAAATCTATGGTTAAATCCTAGATTCATTTGCCATATAATGCATCATGTTCATTACAGAATCTCAAGGTCACTTATCGTGTAAGTAAACATGGATTATGGAATCGGTTGTTCAATATATCGATCTAATTACAATAGTGCACGTCCACATATCGGCAATGTTTGTTAAGATGATAATACAAGAGGTCTGATTTCTGAAGAGTAAACGCTCGCGTCTTCAGTCGAATTCCGAACGTCGGAGGAGACAGACGTCAGGCGTTTAAATCTGAGTTAATGCTTTTGAGACGAAACTGGGAAATCGTGTTGAGGAAAATAATATGTGAAGTGTTTGTGGTTTAGTGGACGAATGTTGTGTGTCCTTTGTGTATGGATTAAATAGGCATAATGGCTAAGTTGGCGACGAGCGCTGTGCAACTGTGTCAGCGGCTTCAGGAGCTGTACCCCCAGAAGTTCTTACTGCCAGGCAAACAGGTTGATTTTTTATTTTTTCATGTTTGTTAAATTATGCCTTAATCAGGGTATGATCAAAAGTATCGCGTAGTAAATGCATTTATTTCTCAACATATGGAGGATTTTTTATATATTTTATAACTGGTGAATCTAAGGAACGTGAGAAAAATTAATTCAATCATTCAAAAAGATAATCCTTGGTCAAGAAAAACTGTAGTGCCTACAGATTTAATAATTATCTCCTCGCTTTTAAATACTGTAAGTTAAAAGTTGTTTTTTGTAAGCTGTTGTACTTCTGAAAGACAGTCCTATTTCGTTAATAATAAAAAAACCATAATTTTCGTCAAAAAGCATCATAATTTATTCACAACCTTTGAGGATAGCTCGCTTTTCATTACAAGAGACCCGACGCGTTTGCGCATGCCTTTGTGTAGAACTGCGCTCCTTAACAGGAATAGCTATGCAATGGCTATCAAAATTTTTAACCATCTTCCTAAGGAGTTAAGATCACTGCCACTTAATAAATTAAAATGGCAACTAGTGAAATTCCTCGCAGAGCGTTCCTTTTACACAATGGCAGAATACTTCAAATATAAATTTTGACTTTGATTGATTGACTTTGTTAATAATAATTGTAGAATGTGAAATGTAATGATAATGAAAATAATACCTAAATGAAATTTTGATTTATAATTAAGTGACATAATTTGCATGCTGTTAATAACGGCTGAACATGTTGGAACTCAATTGTTAACATCTATGTATACCATGTTTTTTTGGCAAATAAATTAATTTGAATTTGAATTTAATTAATTTAAGTATTTTAGGCGCTGACTCGGCAAATTCAGAATTAGAAGGTTTAGAATGCAGACAGAGGTGTTTTATTCGAATTAAAGATATACAAAGTTTTATCTAGTAATAAAATTTATAGCCGCCATTAAATTATTCCGGTCGTGGTGTGTCAATGTTCGCTAATATTTTATATTCTTTCTTTTCAAATTCCTATACATATTCATGTTGGTTTTACTTTTGCAATCGTGAACGTTATTGCAATTCTATATTCTGTTAATTGTGTAATTATATTTATCAATCATTAGTTCAACTAACCGAATTAATTATTTTTTTTTTAAGTTTTGTTTGCATAAAAATATTGTACGGACTAAAATTTCGCTACCATTGCCATATTTGCAAATAAAATTAATTTAAAATATCGCAATTGTTTACATTTTATTGCCAAGGAATGCTTTTGTAGGTATTTATCAATAAACGCATCGATATCAATAACTCATGTATTATGACCTTTCTCGTCTACAAATGTATTGGTTGCTATCTCCTTGAAACTTGTGAATTGTGTTAATTTCTCCTTATCACCTTCGTTCTTATGTATATTTTTAATTAGTTTCTTTGTGTCTTCATTTCTAATGGAGATTGTTACTTTTATAAGTTTAGTATTTTATTTAAATAAGAATTGTTGAATTTTGTCAAAATTTTCAATTTGTTGTTTTGTCGCTAGACGTAGGTAAACATTTTGTTGATTATAATTACAAACTATTGAAGGACGTAATTAAAAACAAATTGTTCCCGCTGCAGGTCATAATCTACTTCCACCAAACTGGCCAAGTGAGGGTTGGTTTCGTTACGACATTTTCCTTCACCGTTTCGAGCAGTGATGTGAATAATGTGGAAATAAACTTAATTTATTTCATAAATACCTACTCGTCCGTCTCGAAACCTCAACTACTATTTTAATAACTATATAATAACGTTTGCTCTGCATCTTGGTGTTAATTATCTATATAAGTATGTATGTATTTATGTTTATCAGCCGTTTGGTTTTTCCATAACACAATCGAAAAGCTTAGTGTTGGATCAGATCGTGCCGTGTGTGAAAAATGTCCTGCAATATTTATTTATTTATTTAAAATTATTTATTGTACAAAATATGATAAAACAATAGCATGCAAAAAGAAGTAGGTAGTATTACAAAAGCATAATTTGCACAAAAGACGGCCTTATTACTAAACAGCAATCTCTACCAGGCAACCTGGCGGGAGAGGAAATTATTTATTTTAATGACTTTAAGCAAATATCAACCGATATAACTTGATATACTAACACCAAAACCCGACTGTTGGGAGGAAAGCATGAATTAGGGCGGCAATAAAAAGATCAAGGTTTGAGGACTGTTATTGTTGGTTATCGGATAAAAGTACTATAAATTAATTGTGGCCATTTCATTGTTTTAATGCTGTGTAAATCATAAAGATATCGAAGCTTTATCGTGTACATTCTGATTTTTTTTTCTTGATAATCTGTTAAATAAATTATTTGTCTATGGTCGTGGTAATGTATTATGCTCATTTAATCACTGCTAAGCTAAATAATTTTAAGAAAATGATAAATCGTGAAAATTGTAAGAATCGTTGTAAATTATCTTAATAAAATGTAATTTATGGTAGTTTTGACAAACGAAAACTGACAAACAATACATTCGCAGAACGGCCGGTTGAGTCAACGTTTAATTTTGTCAGTATCATTTGACACAATTAGTTGTTTGTGGTCTCGTTTAGTTACATGATGTGGCGAATATCTAGCCTTCCTTAAGCGTTTGTTTAAACTAGGTTTAACTAATTGTTATGGTTGAGCTTAACTGTCCGATTGATATGTTTTAACCCAGTTTTTGAGGAATTCCGAAATCCAAAATATTTAGGACATTACTTAGTATGGTGTCCTCTTTTGGGATACATAGGATGGGTTCGAAAATGGTTGTCTTTTTTATTTCAGGCAAATAATCAATCTTTCCGGCTATGATAGATTGAAATTTATCATTAGAGATCATCTTATTAACGCCAAAATTATTGTTAAAAAGAAATGGACATTAAAATATAACAGTTTTAAATGCTATTACATTGTTCAAAAAGGTAAACCAATATTATATCATTCCTTACAAAATAGAGATAGATAACATAAACAACTAACGTTTATGAATTTTCTTTCGAGAACTCCGTGATGATGTTATTTGACTTATTTCCTATTTGTTGTTATAGTACTGTACTTTCTCTTAACGTCAACAGAAATATATTGTTAAGCGGTCGAAATTATTTGATAACTTCTAAACATATTTTTTTCTTCATTCAAACCGGGGACTGAGACGCTTTCTGTGTCTGTGTTCCCCGACGAGTACAGTCTGCTGGTCTTCAGACCAAATTGTTCTAGAATGTTCCAGAAAGACCTAGAAAGTCATACTTGTCCTATTTATTTCCTCTATTTGTATCCTTCTATATATAATATTATAAATGCGAAAGTTTGTGAAGATGGATGTATGTGTAAGTATGTGTTTGTTACTCCTTCACGCAAATACTACTGAACCGATTACAATGGAATTTAACACACATATAGAGGGTAACTTGGATTAACACATAGGATAGGTTTCATCCCAGGAATCCAACGGGAATTACGTGAGTTTTTATTTGAAAATGCAGGCGAAGCCGCGGGCAGAAAGCTAGTTTGATATATTTGCCACCTCAATGATGGGTATTATATGATAAGGCGGCGCGTGTGGGCGACTTATTGCTACACGTTAGTGAGCTTTTACGATCCTATCGATTAGCTATCTGTATGGAGACGAATTACTTCCGATGGATGCTAATAGTTTCTTTAATTTGATGGGAAATTTGACACGAATCTTAAATAATATTATAAAGTTTAAAAATATGTCCATTATTTGTTCCGTTTTATCGCTAATATCTCTTAAGTTATATTTAGGTATACGTAGTAGGTCGGTACTGTGATTTTTTATCGCAAATGTAGTGCGCTAAAAATCATAATTTCGAATCAGAAATTAATTCCGAAATAGAATCTCGAATTTTAAGTCCGTTAAATAGGTAGTCTTGAATTTCTGGGTGTATACTGTATACCCAAATAAATTAAACAAGAAAAAACTACACTGTTTGTTTTTTTTAATCTGTGAATGAAGTCACATGATGTAATGTGTCTGCAGAGTTAATTTTCGAAAGATAATCGTATATGAGTGATGGAATGAGATTTATATGCCGTCGCAGTTTGCAGTTGACACATTTAACTAAAAATATTTATCTTACTACTTATGAAAAATGCATCCTATATTGTGAAGCAGTTTAGACTGTTGTAGATAGTTTTTTTTTTCGACATTTATACTAATATAAGTACTTATTAGTTATTTATATGATATTTTAATGCAACACAGTATTTTTAAAATATTTATTGCATTTATAACAATTATAAAGCTTCGTGAGAAATAAAAATCGTATACCGTTTTAAAAATAAATACAGAATAATTTTCTCGGTATTTGGACATACGACACTATCTAAACCTTACCATTTCTATGGAAGTAGAATTAGGGTTGGCAATTTTGTATTTATTAATATCTATTCTTATTTCTAATTAATTCATTTTAATCGTTATAATCTAATTAAGGTACTGGGATTAAGGATAACAATCCAATAATTGTATTATTAATAAATATTAGGCTTTATTAAACTTTGCCTTTTTTCACACAAATACCACAATAACATTTCATATATTATACTTTGAGTTTTGGGTTATGAAGTGTAGTTATAATTTAGGTTCGAAATCGAATCAAATATTTTGTGTTTAATATGTACATATTATTTTGAGTGACAACCCTAGCCATTGGCCTGTTATTACGGTACAGTGGGTGCAAGCTGAGTGCGTTGTCACACCTACCGTTATCATTAAATGACACCGCTTTCTTTGCTTTTTGCTGTCTAGCCGTAGATCGTATTATGGTGGTTCTGTTTGTCCAGTTGTTGTGGATTAGTTACTGTTATATTGTAGTTTTTATTGTTGGTAATGCTGCTAAAGACGGTAGGGCTGTCACTGTGGAGAAATTTTGTTGCGGAATAAATATTGATTTGCCTACAGGCCGACGCCTACGTTCGTGAATAATAAAAATTAAAAAAAATGTTTTCTTAGCCATACACCTAATACAAAAACTTGATAAACATTGAATATAGATATTTCATTGTTATTTATATCCTTAAACGGAGCAAGTAAGCAAATAGACGATATTATAGAGCTCAAGTATGCGCACAAACACAAATATAGCATTTGCTATTCCATCACTATTAAATGATTTAAATGCAAATATTAGTAGCAAGATAGTGGTGTTTATTATTATCATTGACTTCTTGTGCCCCGCGGTTTTACCCACATTACTCTGCTCCTATTGTACTTAGCGTGATGATATTAATTAGTCTATAGTCTGCCTCGATAAATGGACAATCTAACAGTGAAATTCTTTATCAAATCGCACCCGTGGTTCCTGAGATTAGTGCAGCGTTCAAGCAAACAAACTATTCAACTATATACCTTTATTATTGATTTTACATAAACTCTTTCTTTAGCTTTATAACATTAGTACATATAGATTTTACATAAAACAATGTATGTACGTAAATACTTGATAAATCCACGCAAAATAGGGTTATGGCACCAACAACTAAGATTGTATTGTACAAAAGGTGAAATTAATTTTGCATACAAAACAAAGGTGTGACGTATGTACAGTGTATGTTAATTGCTATATACGTAAAGTGCTGACGTCATAACCGTCAATAGATTATAGATATAATAGAGTTTACGTGAAAATTATCGGATTAATCTCTGTCGATAAATGTTATTTTAATCAGAAAGTGATTTTTTGTATGCAGTTAGGTTTTGTTGTACTTGAGATGTTTAACTTTAAGAAGTGAAGCTATTATTACTAAGAATATGTACTAGCTTTTTTGCGTAAAATTATTTAAAAGTTCCCACGATACTCGTTTCATATTTCCTAACATGTCGGACTCCAAACTTCATTAGATACCTCTTAATTAAATAATAAGTACATAAAGCAAGTATAGAAAATCTTTAACAATCAAAGTATATAAAACTAGCTTTGCTCTGCGGTTTCACCCGCATTGCACCGCTCATGTTGGTCTTAGTGTGATGATATATAGCCCATAGCCTTCCTCGATAAATGGGCTATCTAACACCTAAAAATTTTTCAAATCGGACCAGTTCCTGAGATTAGCGCGTTCAAACAAACAAACTCTTCAGCTTTATAATATTAGTATAGATATAACTTTCACCAGGCAATAGAAAGCTTGGCTCTATCTGATTAACATCGGATATTTTATGATCGAATTAAATTATGTTAACACGGTTGATGGTATATTAAGTATCTATACGGGGATATATGAGCATGTATCTAACACATAGAATAAAAAGTAAATTGCTTGTTAAAAATCAAATTAAAACTTTTTGTCATTAACTTTAGAATATCGCGAGTGAAACACGTGTCGTCAAAGAGCTACATTTAATTAAACAGTACATATCGAAAGACGTCAAAAACACGATTGTGCAAATCGATTTTGAAATTAAAAACTTTTCTTATCAATTTCGCCCGTGAAAACCAATTTAATAGAGAAGTATAGTGGAACAAGAGAGTGAAATTAATTGTTAACGCACGATTAGGCACGTGCAAATGCGAATTTAGTCTTCTTTTTGATAAGACAGCCAGACAGATGAAGTAATTTTAACGGTGTATTTTAGCATGTATTCGAAGAAATTACCAGCAAAAGTTACTCGTATATTAGTAACTACTACTATTTTTGTTATGTTCCATCTTGGATGTGAAAAAATAGTGCTATATATTTATTTTTAATTTAATCTGGAAAAAAATTTCAACTACCAAAATTCAATATTCATTTATTGACTTCAAACTCAAACATTAATTTATTCAATTAGACTTCTTTTGGATGCACTTTCGAATCGTCATTACTTACATATTTTTAACATTTACCACCGATTCGGAAAGCAGTATCTATGGAGAAAATTGTCATATATATTACTAGCTTCCGCCCACGACTTTGTACGTGCATCCCCGTTTTTCCCGTTCCCGCAAGAATTTCGGGAAATCCTTTCTTAGCGGATGCCTACGTCCTAACATCTTCCTGCATGCCAAATTTCAGCCCGATACGTCCAGTGGTTTGGGCTGTGCGTTGATAGATCACTATATCAGTCACCTTTGAGTTTTATATATATAGATTATTATATTTAAAGCGTAAAAGGTGTATATAAATTATAAATCTATTTATCGATACCGTTGTATTAAACACGAACTATTCAAATACAAAATGTTACACAAGAGTTTTTTGACCATCAGACATGTTTATGGCCTATTGTGTTGGTTCACTGCCTCACGACTAACGTGTGTTGCATCTATTCGTTTTATGTATAATTAATTTAAATATATATACCATCGTATATTGGTCCATCATATATGTTTGTTGGTATAAACCTTAAGGCCTAAAATAGGAGGTTGATTTTCGAGGAATTCTGAAATGATTGGTGACCAGATATTTATTATAATTTTAGAGACTTAGGATATAGAATGAAAAGATGCGTTAATCGAATGACAAAATACATCTGTATAAAGATGATTACTGATATTCTTATAAGATAACTATTTATAATTTCTTTATAAACTCCATTGTAGCATTTTCCGTTTGATTTAATGCTTTGACACATTTAAAGGCAATCGAACTTCCAACTCATTAACTGAAACAAAAACTCATTTATTATAAACTATAATAAGCATTTCCTCATTCAAAATAATAACACCTACCATATGGTAGGTGCCTATATAGGCACTATCAGTAGCCTACATCAAAATAGATATTAGCACAAGTGTCTTGTATCAAAACGCGTACGCCACAACTCAGGCATCATTCGTCAATCGATAGCATAATGAGGGATTGTTAGCTCAAGTGCTCGATACGTTACGGTGCATTTACATCAAACGAGCGAATGCTCATTCTAACCCCACTGTGTCAGATTATTTTAGTGTAAACAGGCATAGAGCATTCTTTCGATGTTCCTTGTGCGTTCGCAAAGATTGTATGCAATGTTCTGATGCTGAACAACACTGAATACGAGATTTCGTTTACACTAAAAGATCACGAAAGAATGCTCTCGCTCTAGCTCTAGTTCTATGTTCGTTTGATGTAAATGCACCGTTAGAGTATATATTCTATGTGGATAGGCAGATGTTATGACGCGCGTGACTTCCACATAGCAACAGTCTGAATTCGCGAGGTATGCTAGTGTTTATTGATTGAGCTTGGGATTTTGATAGTGGCATGTGGTGGTGTGGTTGAAAGTTTTATAGAAAGAAAGCTACGTAAAGAAAGAGTAACTGGATTGAATTATGGACATAATATGAATCCTTGTTTACTGGCAACTTACTAATGATGATGAACATAAATAATATAATTATTTATTTAATCTGAAGCCTTATATGGTTTGGTTAAGAAAACCATGCCAGTGTTCTTGACATCAATAATAGTTTCTATAATGTAAAAACAGTAATATAAACATTAGTTATGGAACATATTATTAATGTTTATGTTACTGTTCTTATCTTACTACATACATGCATCACATCAAAAATAATTGTTCTCGGTAATACAAGATGATAAAGAGGAGATACAACGCTTTCTCTATTGGTTATAGCCCATAAAAATACAGTCTTGTATGTCATATTGCCACTTAATGAATTCTTCATTATCATTACGATTCTTATATAACATATTTAATATACAGCATATTTTTACATAAATGTGAGTGTAACGATGCATACCGTTTAATTATGTATTGTGTTGATGGAGCGTGGGAATAGCATCATCAGTCGCTCCATGCTCTCAGTTGCGGGGATACCTTCGAGCTTTGATGTTGTGTGAGAGACACAGATTTCTATATTACTATTGAGAGACGAAAGTTTAATACCTTTGTCGTTTAAGATCACTTGGCACGCGTTTTTTGAGAGACTGTTAGTAAAAGTTTGAGTATAATCGAAGTTTTGTGTATTGGAAACGTGGCTTTTCTAGATCATTCTATAGAAGTAGCTTTAAGTACGGTTTATAGAGGAACTAATAGAAA
The DNA here is from genome assembly GCA_907164665.1 of Colias nastes. Taxonomy (NCBI): domain Eukaryota; kingdom Metazoa; phylum Arthropoda; class Insecta; order Lepidoptera; family Pieridae; genus Colias; species Colias nastes. The sequence continues at coordinate 14,570 of CAJQZM010025583.1, forward strand.
TGATGTGTGGTTTAAAAAGTGGTATTAGATATGTGTTTGAAGTTATGTGATGTGAAGTGATTCTAGGTAATAGAATGATTGGAACACGCTCCGTGGGTCATCGCGTGTTTTGTTAATCGTTTATATTGGATGTACAGGTTGGTGGTTTGAATGACACGGAAACACGCTAAGGTTAGTGTACCTATTAGTTATTTATATGATTTACCGAATATACTATTTGTAAAATATGAAAAGCTTTGATGTTAGGCATATTTGGTGTTAGTGCCAGTTGTAAGGGACAGGATTCTAAATGAATCATCATCAGTACATTTAGTTTGCTATTTTGCTAGGGCAATTTCGCGAACAATCTAAACTTAATTGGTCTTGAAACTCAATAGAATCAAAAGCTCCCTTTCTGACGAAGAAAAAAACAAATGTTAAAGTAGGTATAAAATTACAAATAGGTACATTCATTTCAATTGGATACAATTGTGTTGTTTTGTACAAAGCTAATTCGCGTGATAGGCAAATAATAATAAATTGCCACCATCAGCCATAGTACGACATGAATCCATCACGTAACATGAACGTAAGCGGATTATAATGAATTCCAGTGAAAGTGTCTCTTGGTGACGTGTTCCTATGCACTTGTAATAAGGTTGATATTTGAATACCTTTGTGGTTGTGAATGAATCGAGCTGGTTCTTAGAAGTAGAGAGTATGTGTACAATTGTGGGCTTGTTCACATTTGCGGGTATGTGACGTCATTACTCCTGATCTAAGGTTGGTTTAGGAATTGACAAGATGACGATGACTATGACGATACGTATGTGTGTACTGAGTGTGAGGCTGTAGATACAAGCATTTAAAAGAGCTGTAATCTGTATTAAGCATAATGAATAAGTAGCTTTGTATCATAGACATGACGGTGAAAAAAATTTTCTTAGATATCTTTAATGCTCGTCAATTCTGGGTTTATATACTTTTGTATTACCGAGAAATTAAACAAATTTCGTTGCTACTCGACGTGAAAAAGCCAATGAAACACCATTGTTAAATTTATTATTTGAAAGATTTTTCAGCCAGTTGTTAAGGAAAACATTTGTTTATTTATTCTTATAATTTATAACTATTATGAAGTATTAAACCATGACAAAGCGTTTTTCTCTTGATCATGCGGTTACTACGTTATCGTTAAAATTATATTGTTCTCTATAAGAATAGAACAGATAAATATAATTTAATCAGATCTTATAGAGATTGAAGGCTTGCGATTTGATATGATAAAATTGAGTTCTACATCTCTCAAATTGATTATTATCATTTATATTTTTAAATTGTCTGTCAAATTGATACCAATTCAAAATTGTCTAATTTTATACCATCTTATCAATATAACGTATGCAGAGTAGACAGAAATATATGGCACTTTTGGTTTGTTTTTGTTGAAATCATGCGCATGACAGCTTTGCGTAGGTATAGATATTAGATAAGGTCTAGCAATTATATTAAGTGTCTCATTATAGTGAAAAATTAATTGAATTTACTTTGATACAGTACAAACATAACCTTTCCTTTTCCAAAGTCGGTCAAAATGTATTAAATACCAATATATCAAAATCTGCGTTTAACTGTAATATACTCAAAATACCGCGAAACATCGCAGATTTGTAATACGCATAATTTTTAATAATAAAACAATATTCTCCGGCTGTAGTACTCGGAATTCCCACAAATGTTTAACTAATTATTATTGTTTATTCGCCGTATTATATGTATAAATAGGCCCAATTCGGAGTGTTTGTTTTGATTTCGTTTTCCTGGATTGGGAAGGAAAGACGAAGATACCATTTGTTTTATGTATTTTATTGTTTTCTTTTAATGATGATATAACTGCTAGAAAGGCCACTGTAAAGATATTACTTGTTAATTATGAATATCTCGGCTGGATCAATTATTAGATAGTTATAACGGCTCCATACATTTTATCTTCTTAATACATTTTGACCACCTTGGTTCATAGTTATAATTCGTAAGTTCCAGTGAGGGTAAAATGTCTCAGTCTGGCTTAATTCAGAAGGCTGATCACTTACTGGTCCGTAATGAAAATCTATACTAATATTATAAAGCTGAAGAGTTTGTTTGTTTGAACGCGCTAATCTCAGGAACTACTGGTCCGTTTTGAAAAATTATTTCTCATCACGCTAAGACAAACAGGAGCGGAGCAATGCGGGTTAAACCGCAGGGCACAGCTAGTCGATCATAAAACTGCAACCATCTGACCTATAAAGGGACACGGGACTTATAAATTAATGTTGTATAACAGAAACGTAATAAAGGTGCACATATCGCATGCACTATATAACGTCGTATCGCATGCACTATATAACATGCAGTATCTTTCCACGCGATAACATCTGCATTTACCTTATCTACACATTAGTAGATGTATTTCTGTACATCTATTTACGTTATCTGTGACCCATTGTTCTCGTTTGCATTTTATTGTTGTGTTATATTTAGATTCAAAGGTTTTATCAACGCGGTGACTGAAATAGCGTGTCAATATTACGCTAGGAAGACTTTCATACATGATACACGGTGTTTGGAGATGTCCTTTAGTGAGGAAAGGGCAGGGTGTTTAAATAGTGATTTTGGAGATACGTCAATTTTGGTGTTCACCTTTTTGACTTTCATATCATCTATTTTTTATAATTTCTCGCCGTTAGGGTGTTGTACCGTATGCAAAGTAATGAAGATGAGATGATAATTGATAATTTAAGAGAAGAGGAGGTTGTTCCTTAGTTGATAAACTAATATGATAAAGAAAGGACGTACAACAGAAGACACTTATTTATATTGGAGACGATAAACATTAGGTATTACCATATTGTTTGTGATGCCCTTGTCCACAAACTGGGTTCCTACCATGACAAATTAATCTTGCTATGGTACATCGATATTTACCTCCATGGCCTATGCGTCAATTGGGCCTAATTTAGGCATTTTAATGCAATCTAGCTAGATTAGATAATAGATTATAGTCCTTTATACACAAATTCTATACTTAACGCCCTCGATCGTCGACCCACTCAAGGCTAATTCTAATATATTTTCATACATTTAGTTTTCAGCGAAGCGGTGGGCGTATCACGCTCGCCATTGCTGATAACGATAACACATCTGAAGCGTTGAATAAAACGCCTGAACAGGTAGCTGAATGCTTCAGTTTTAGATAACGCAGCGAGCTAATACCTAAGTGCTGAAAACTATAGGGTAGTTAAAGTGGTAAAAGGTCTAGAACAAACTGTTAGATGGTTGAATTTTTTTCTAGGTTGAAAGAAAGTTGTAAGTTGATGAGAAATGGTTTAGATTAAATAATGCTGGAGTGGTATTTTGAAGTGAACAATTTAAAAGAGTAGAAGGAATATTCCCTTTAAATGTTGATAGTGTTGGAATAAATATAAGTGGATGTATCATTTTGAAAGTAAATTCGAGTGCTGTGCAACTACCGGACAATCTTAGTGTATAGATTGTAAACAATATAGATACAAGTGCAGTGGCGATAACGTGAAAGTGATAAGAAGCACAAATGCCTACACTTCTAACGGAGAAGTTTTATGCGAGGCTCGCTTGGTTTGTGAGTATTTACGTGCATACATACAAATTTATTAATAATAATAATAAACACTTTATTGCACACACAAACAAAACAAAATCAAACAAAAAAATACAAACAAAGTAATATAGAGCGGTACAAAATAGGCGGCCTTATCGCTAAGAAGCGATATCTTCCAGGCAACCTTAGGATATAGGAAAAGTTTGAATAAAAATAAACAATTGGAAAGTAGTAGTTTATTGTTATTAATTTGGATGTTAAGGAAAATAGAAAAATGGTATGGGAATTGATATAAGGAGGACGATAGAGTAGGAATCAGAAATGTCTTTTAATAATTTAAGAGATGTATTTAATTTGATAACTCGAATTATTATCTCTGATAACTCGAGTTTATTTTTATTTCTTTAAGGATATTTGGTTCCAAACATATAAACAATATTACAAAAAAAAAGTAAAAACATTAAATACTTTGACAAAAGTGAAAAATGTTATGTTTTACAATAATTATCAGTATAATTTAAGAGCCTTAAATCGAGGCCTTACATTGACTAGCTGAAAATAAGACCGGCGGGCAAACATCCTGAATTCGAGTTACTCATACAATTATTATAAATATCTACATTCGAAATCTTTATATAAACAACAAAAATATTCCGCTGCTGTTACAATTTAAACGTTTTAGTTTTGCCTTACACAACACTAAATAAACGTAGGATATTTGAAGTAGTGTTCATGCATTTGATGCATCAAGGTTTGCGTGAACTCGCATCTCATAAATTAATTTCTTTAAGAATATGTACTTATTTAATTTTTCCTATTACTAAAACTCCGTAGTAACATTATTTCAGATGGTTTTCTTGATTCTCTACTTAGTGCAGACGGCACGTGTAATTTGTAGTTATAATTAAAAACGAACAAACGAATGTTGTGAAAATCATATTTCGGAGTATACACTTGTAGTTTAGTCTAGTATTAGAATAAGTTAAAGGAACGAATAAATATAATCAATATTTTACAAATACATGAATCTCATCTATAGTTTAAATATATCCACAAACAATGAGTTAATGCAAATAGCAAATCCTTACATTACAATCTATATCCTATTCCAATGCAAAAAGGTACATTTTTAATCTGTGTTTAGAATCCTGAATAAATCAGCGTCTTCAAATCAATTTCAATTCTATTCTATCGGAATATGGTGCAATATCGTTTGGTATAACGCAGTTTCCTAATGCAGAATACAATGGGATCCTTATAAGTGTGGTCATTGAGACGGGTAGGTCTTTAGTGAAAAATTCATTATTCAATTTAGTTGTTAGCGTCATAGGGTGGTGTAAGTTACAAGTTATTAGCCGGTGTTTGTTGCAACGCTCTGAATAGCATTAATTATAAAATGATTTCACTAGATACTAGATAGGAACTAAAACGTTAGTTGTAACACCGGAGACCGATCTAGTTCCAGTACCTAGTTGTTTTATGTTTTACAAGAATGGGAACGTTTTAATGCATTACATCGGTTAAATATGTTTTGTCGGAAGTCTTTGTGAACGTGGAAATATGGAGAGTCTATTTTATGGTCCATGAAATAAAAATTGTTCTATTTTCAAATCCAATTTGTGAATATCTTAAACTTGATTAGAAGGGAATCAAAAGAATAGCTTCTTTAGGATAAACCTAAGCAAGCAATAAATGCAGTCTTTATTTATAAATGTGTTAGCAACTGCAGTCACCTGGTGATATAGGTGGAAAATATAGGTCCCAATTAGTCTTTATTGATTCAGTCCAAGCCAATTGAGAGCGTTTACCAATTGTTTATATTAATTTAACCTCGGCCTTGTTACAATTACGATTGCCCATCATCGGCCAACGTTTTATGTTGTGTTTTATTCGCAAATCTTTGATCTCGTTTCCTTAATAAATTATTTGAATTCCATTGAATGTGTTACGCATAATGTTCGAGTTATGCTAGCGTGTAAACAGCTGGATTTTTGTGGCGAACGTTATTTTATAGGTTTTCATAATCGTTGTTTATTATTGCCTTTTAATCTTCAGAAGTAGAATGGAGTCAACTAATGAAGAGAGATTTGAATTTTAAATAACAAATTTGTGAAATTCTGCGTTTGCGGTATATCATTTAGCTGCAAGAATAATTTGTAAAACCCTCGATTTAAGCTTAGGCACAAAATACACTTCACTCCAACTTTGGTAAAGTTTTCATTCCGCAGATATTATCCACGCAAAGAAAAGGTCCTGCGCATGACATTCTTAACTTTAAAATGTTTCTGTATCCGTGGTGCTTTTAAGATTTAACGACTAATCTGTGCGAAGATCCTTGACCAAGTAAAATAAATGGGTTCCCTTGACCATCCAATTGTCTGACCATCCAGTTTCATTGAATATTTCCGCCAGCCGCCGCGCCTCGTGGCATGCACCACGCACCGCCGGAAGCGGGGCTGTTTGCTCGTTGTGATTGTCATTGTAATTTGTGATGACTCGACGCTAGTCTGATTTTAGACGTCACCGCGGACGGTCCTGCTGTCTTTCCCCTTTTTTATGTCAGAGCAAAGGAGCAGGTGGATCATCTGATGCTAAGTGGTCACCGCCCATAAATTCTAGTAACACTGGTAGTGTTATCTGCTCGGGAGAAATTATGAAAAATTTCAGAATGTCTCTTTGCCATTAATTAGGCAGGTGCATTGCGTGCAAGTGTTATAATACAGAACTGGTGGGACTTGTTTGGTAATTGGTTGATCGCTTACCCTGAATTTAGTGTTAGGTGCGAAGGTGTACTGTCGTTTAACGTGCTGTGGTGGTGTAATTTAATTAGCTTTTTTAAATATTGGGCTTGATCAAAAGATCACTTCATGTGCTTGTGTGTTGTGTTGTTTAAACGAACTTAGGGAAAATGGTGGTCTGGTATGTGACTGATGCCGATGTTGAGGTAAATTTTGTATTTTTGGTATTTTTACTTTCGTAATATGATGTCATTTATTCCAATCAAATTATTATGTACTTCAGCTTGTGATCGTTTTGGCCATTTATTGCAATTTTCTTATCTAAATGATTATCTACATTTTATACATGAACTACAACTTCTCTATTGTCTAAAATCTGTGTTCTTGGTAAACATTTTATGTATTATAGATAAATAAAAGTCTATAATCATATTTGCCACAAAAAAACTTAATTAATATCAATAAAGCAGATAACTGTAATGATAATGAACTTACATCTAATAGTATGGAATAATTGTTAATAGACTCATTATGATCATGCGGGTTTCCCGCACAAACACACCGCTGTCAGACGTATCCGTGAGAGGACACTCGGCAAACAGACTGACATATTTACTATTTATATAGTGTTACACAGGATTTGCAGAATTTATGTGTTAATGTACAGGGTCAGTTGTAAGGACTAAATGTGGTGAACAAAAGACTCATGAAAAACGGAAATTGATGCAATAAAATGAGCAAATGTAAAATTTACGTCAATCTGAAATTATGAGCAAATGTATTTCAGTGAAACACAGTCGTTATTTTTGTTTAGACACAAGTTAACAAACTTTATTATCATATGTTTAGCAGGAATAAAATTACTAAAAATAATTCCTCTAGCTATATTTCTGTTATCTGTAATACAAACTGTATTTTGGCTAAGTATTACCATGTTTGGATGTACATACACAATTTGAGCATTGCATTATTTTTTTATTGTTACAGAGCGAGCAGTCGTCACCGTTCCGCCGCTGGACCACGGGCAGCGGCGCGGGCAGCTCCTACAGGCACCACGAACATCGCAACATTTATAATAAGGTAAGGATTTGCCTATAATGTTTTTATTGTCAATGTTGATGAGGAAATATTTTCCTTTAAATGTTCCCTAGTGTATGAGGATGTTTAGTTACATCCATGCCTCATACACTGATATAATGCTAATCGTGGTATAGTTCAAGTAAAAGTATTAATCTTGGTGCAGTAATTCACTTTCTTATGTCACTGTGTTAAAAAACACAGTGACACAAAATAGGTACAACCACAGAGGTACAACACTATCTATCGCTTTATTTGGCCAGTCAAAAAGGCAATAAAGAAACCCGAAAGCGTTGGATGACCAAGATGTCATCGGCTTTATAATACTCTAGCAACTCTTTCACTAACACAATTATTTTCAGTCGCAACTTCTCTATTCCAGCAAATGAGCGAAGGTTCGAGCCCGGGCGGGGTAAAGGGCAGCGGGGGGGGTGTGGCCCGTTGGTCTCTGGGGCTCGAGCACCTGCTGGCCGACCGCGCGGGCGCCGCGGCATTCGCGCACTTCCTCGACAAGGAGTTCGCCGCTGAGAACATAAGGTGAGTTGTAGGGAGCGGCGAATGCGAAGGTTCGAGAAGGTGTGGAGATGGATTGACATTAGACGTGTGTGTGTGCGTGCGTGCGTGCGTGTTGCGAATGTATACGCACATTTGTGTGTATACACTATGTTTCGAAATCTAATTAAATTTAAGTAAAAGTAGGTACTTTATACTGGTCCGGGAGCCAGAAGCAGATTTTATGACCAAGTTCCTCTCAAGCGGTAATTAGTAAAATGCATCAAAGTATAGTATTATGAAGCCTCGTGAACGTCAGCTGGAGCTCGGTTGGGGGGGTGAGCGGTTGTAGCCTCCCACGCACGTAAGAAAAATAAGTATATTCATTCATTTCCTCTCAGCTAAAAATTTGTCAAATTGTAGCTAACCCAATATCTCAACGAAAAATAATAATCAGCTGGTTACAGCATGGTGTATTATACGTCAGCTGCAGCTGGTGTCTCGAATATAATGAGACATTAACAAAATCATCGAGATACGTGGAATTCCATCAACATAAGTCCCCGTAAAAGATAAGTAATAACTTTATTAATTATATATTATACTATTATTTTTTTAATAATTATAGTTAACTAATGTTTTTAGTGGGTTATTTCATATTTGTTACACTTTTAGGTAGTTATGTGAATTTGATGATATGATAGTTATTTTTAAATGCAGTTTATAATATTTGTAAAAACATGTTTACCGATGTGGCTGAATGTACGTAGTACCCCGATCATGCGCACAACTAACCACCTCCAAGTACCTTATTACTGTCCATATTATGCTAGCGTGTGTTGCTTGAATTTTTAAAAATAACGATAATAATTAAAGATACGTCATTTCATCTCAGATGAAAATTTGTGAGCTGATTGTTAATATACTGATGCAGATGCGATAAATAAAAAAAATCAGCTAGCAATAATTCGAGGAAAACCTAGTCAGTTGATGCATATAAATTGGCAATAGATGCTTCTGTCTAACTCCTATGTAATAACTTTCAAAGTATCAGCTGACGGTTTTTCCACCAAGATACAGCCAGCTGACCTATATATATATCCACAGTTACATATAAGCTATCATCAGGTAAATTTTTGTTTGAGAGGAAATCACGGAAAATAATTTTATTTTTTTCATGTTCGAGACACCAGCTGACGTATAATACACCATGTTGTAACCAGCTGATTATTTTTTTTCGTTGAGATATTGGGTTAGCTACAATTTGACAAATTTTTAGCTGAGAGGAAATGAATGAATGTATTTTTTTTTCCTACGTGCGTGGGAGGCTACAACCGCTCACCCCCCCAACCGAGCGCCAGCTGACGTTCACGAGGCTTTATAATACTATACTCTGATGCGTCTGACGAATTATCTCTTGAGAGGAAATAATTAACCAAATTTGCACCTGGCTCCCTAACCATACGGTTTATGGTGAAAATTTTATTTGATTTCAATCAATGTCGTAACTTATTTATTGTCATACTCATCCTACTGAGTGACTTGTTCGCTAAAAGTATTTTTGAAGTGAAACTTCTTTATCGGGGTTGGAAAAAAATTTAGTGTAACATTTTTTCGTTACACGTGACATTTTTCCGTTACGCGCCATCTTTTTCTTATCCCTACCACGCGTGATTCGACGTATTTCTGTAAAGTTGCATATAATAAATTATTTTTTGAAAAATAAGTTTCACTTCTTACGTGTGTACACTAGTACACGCACACATTTTTATTTTTAAAAACGAATACTTAAATTCTTTTTCAAAATTGTAACAAACTGATGCAAAAAGATAATATGTATATTACAAAACAGAGAGGCGACGTTTTCATAGAACAATGACTAATGCAATCTAGAAATGGGGTTACAAGATAACATCAATGAAATAAAGCTCGTCCTCGTTAATGAATGGGATTCGAATTAAATGCTTTTTCTACAAATATAACTATATATATCAGTTACGTCATCACATGGATATTAATAATACTCATTTGTTAATTTGAGTCTTATTAGTAGAACAAGAAGGTTCAAAGTTGAATATCCTAACTTATTCATATTTAGCTACAAGATTATAAATTGTATTTATTTTCAACTAACGGTATTTTCAATGGATTGGTAATTAAAATTAAATATTAACTTTCGCAAAACGGTAAATAATTGAGGATCTAATTAAATTATAATTAGAAATAACTGGAACGGTTCGATGATTTCATGGTTTCAAAATTTAAGATTTATTTTTATAGCCTGTTAAAAATAAATCTTAAATTTTGAACCGAAAGTATTAATTATAAATACTTACTATATTATTTTAAATAACTTTTACAGTCAAAAGTCAATACTCATTTTTAATTGAGTGTGTATCTAAAATTACTGCATCTACATATTTGAATTTTATTATTTCCATTACGAAAATCAATGGAAGCAGACTGATTTTATATTTTAATATCTAGACCAAAGTTCAACCCAGGTATCTCCGGGGCGATTACTATATGGTTAAAATAATGTATCAAAAATTCGCTCGTCGTTAGGTTCGTGGGTGGGTGAAACCAAGGGGCATAGTCGCATAGATGTCGAATAACAAAACTGAAATGACCCACAGATTCTGGTGGTCGTGCGAGCAGTACCGCACGTGCTCCGAAAGCGGGAGCGAGAGCGAAGATGTCCGCATCCAACTAGCCAATGAGATTTGGCAACGTCACCTCGCGGATAAAGCGCAGGAGCCAATCAACGTGGACGCCGCTGCTAAACGGTCCACGGCGTTGCGGCTCAATCAGAGGCCATTGCCGGCTGATTTGTTTGCTCAGGTGGGTAAAATGGTTTGTTTTATTTGATGGATAAATAAAATTATATGTCGAATAAATTTATGATCGCCTTGAAGAAAGATGCAAGTTCCAATTTCGCCTCGCGATCAATGTCTTCCTATTCTTCAAAAATTTGTCATTTAAAAATCATTCTAATGATCTAAAACTAATATCAAATCTAGAATAAGTTTATTATTAATAAAAATTAGATAACCTATTTCATTGACAAAAGGATTTCTATTGAATTTTCGGTAAAAACGATAAATTTTCAATATTGTTTATATTTTATTTCTTATATCTATGTTTAATGAATAACTACAATATGTTGATTTGTAAAAAAAAATTATAAAGTATAAAAAAAATTCGATCACGAGGCGGAATTGGAACCCTGTTTCCATTTTTTATAATTTTATATTTATAAAGTATTCAAATACTTTATAAATATAAAATTATATACATTCAAATGTCATAAAACCAAAAATATAAAATAAATATATTAAATATAACTTGACAAATAAAATAAATATTACATTCATCGTCAGGCCCAGAAGCAGATATTCAACGTGATGAAGTTCGACAGCTACCCGCGCTTCCTGCGCTCGGGCGTGCACGCGGAGTGCGCGCGCGCCGACCTGCGCGGCCTGCCCTGCCCGTACGACCAGGCGCCCAAGGTACGCACGTACAGACATACACCCTTTTTTTATAGTGGAGAATGCATTCAGGCATACCCAGGGCACTCGGGGAAAGAGCCCTGGGTTATGTCGGACTCACCCTGCTGAGTGCAGGGACCTACCGACTAAACTCCACTGTGTTCCGCCGTGCCGCTTTATTGACGGGGCCGCGGGTATTCGGTAGAACCGCGTCCGCAGACCACAGACATACACCATACCCGTACGACCGGGCGGCTAAGGTATACACATAGACAGATATAAATACAGAGAAATATAAATATACTAGCGGTCCGCCCCGGCTTCGCCCGTGGTACCTACATGTTTAAACTATCCTATCTCTCAAGTTGGATCGAACTGCACATGGTGTGCGAATTCTATTATAATCGGTTAAGTGGTTTAGGAGTCCATTGAGGACAAACATTGTCACACGAGATTTATATATATTAAGATGTACATACACACACCCTGCCCGTAAGACCAGGCGGCAGGCGCCTAAAGTACTTACACACTCACGTGCATATACAGTATACGCATACATAAATATACAAACATGAGCATAAACACGCTACACACACATACACGCAGAAATACGTTATACCGTATACGCACGCATGCGCACGCTATAGACATACAGAAATATGTAAGATGCGTGTATACGCGTACAAACGTACGCGCGTATGTACGCTCTCTCACTCATGTACAAACTGACATAAGGCATGCACGTAGACACTCGGTGTATGTATGTAGTATAAACTCAGCGTTTTGCGTGTGTCAACGTGTAGTCACAAGCCTTCGGTATTAAACAATTAGATTAGAACTTACTGATGATTTTTTAATTTCAATTTGATCGGTTTAGGAATAAAATTATAATGTACACACTTAATCTATTGCATCAAAAAGTCACTATACCTCTCACATACATACATTACGATATATAATGCCATGGAAAAATTTAAAAGGGCTGATAGACGTACGAACTTTAAAATCGCGGTTTTAAAGTTCGCGTACTTACTCGGCTCGACGTCGGTGACACACGTAGAGCTTGGTCAGTAGCTTCTCGCGTGTCACCGATATCGAATGTCTCTATGTCATCAACAGAGGGAATTTTATGTTATTCAGGAATTAAATATAGACATTTTTAATTTAATAACCAGCACTTATTTTTAAGTAAATAGCATTCTAACAAAATAAATGTTCAAAAATTGAAGGATATTTTCGTATATTTAAGATACCTTCGCCAATATTCAATTATATTATATTCATTCATATTAATTATATTAAATTATTTTCATAAAACTAAAAGAAGAAGACGAAATTAATTGAACTTTTGCACTTAGTAACACCTATTATAGCTAGACAGGCTAGGCTCGCGGCTCGCGGCGGTGACAGACGTGCGAGCGAAGGCGGGCTACGAGTAAAATTTCAAACATGTTGGATCGTCAACGAACTTACTCGACGGTTTTTAAGTACGCGTACTTGGGGTGACACACGAGCGAAAAAGGTCGTCGAGCCACAAGTTCGCGTACTTACTCGTACGTCTGTCACCCCTTTAAGATCCCAATTCAACAAATAATAACAGTATTATAATGGTATGAACCAACAAAAAAAACTGTTTACAGCTAAAGAAGTCATCTTCGAACGCGTCAGAGAGACGTCGCTCCGCCGGCCTGCTGCCGTGGAAACGAAATGCGTCTAGAGATCGGGCTGATGAAGAGCAGCCGGTTACTGATGTGAGTATATGAATAATTGAAAAAAAATGTTTTCCCAAAGCGTACTTTATATTTTTCTAGCATATATTATCCAAAAGTATAGATTTCTCTAGCTTTCCGAATAGGAATTAAATGTTTCTCCGAAGTAAAAGTGTGTCTATGTCACTATCTTGGACCTATCTATGGAGCCTAATTCAATAATGTACGGGGTTGTAGGGCCCGTACAGAGTATTTTAAAATGGCTCATAAATAAAAAAAAAAGTGTGCGTGTACGTCGAATCACACGTGGTAGGGATAAGAAAAAGATGGCGCGTAACGGAAAAATGTCACGCGTAACGAAAAAATGTTACACTAAATTTTTTTCCAACCCCGATAAAGAAGTTTCACTTCAAAAATTAAGTACAATAATCCGTTTATTGTCTTAATTACATAATATGGTTTGGTAGATGGTTATGTCGCGTATCGGCGTAAAATGCTGACAGCGCGCAACGTGATGTACGAACACCGTAAAAATACAAACAAACAAACTAATATTTCCACTTTGTAATGTAAGTGTAAATGAAAAAACATAACAACTTCCTTTAAAAAATGTTCTTTACATTTTTCTAGCTTTCAATTTTTCTCCGATATACGTTTCCCTTTTTCTGAGTCCGTGTATTATTGGTTATTAAATGCAGTGCCACTGTGGAAAAAATCTAGTGTGACCATTTCTAGTCTCTTGCTAAGTTATAACAACGTCATAATGTGACAAGAATTACACTAAACATATCTAAACGATAAAATAAGCCGTACTCAACGTTAAACAGTTTATCGTGATATATTAATCCAATGTTAGAAAAACATCATAGAATTTATTATTGGCTTCAAAAGGAGAGGACGAGAGCAATTTGCAACTATTCAATATCCAAAGTTTTCGTACATAAAAATAATAAGGAACTTAAATACAAATGTCAGACCTAAAATTTTGGTAACGGACGTAGTTTATTCTTAAATTATTGTACATAATAATTACAAGAAAATTGCATTATTTTATAAATACTCAGTTAAATATTCCCCGCTTTTATCATATTGTCGTTTTGTAAGTCAACAAGCAATTTCCTTGTACAATACGTTAAATTATTGTGAAATAGGTTCGCTGCAAGGAAAATGATAACATTGTATTAACTGTAAATATGTACATTAGTTAGATCTCTAAATAAAATTGCATGTTTACCTTTTATGCGTTTTAATATTGACATCTACTGATTTATAAAAATTTCACCGGACTACGAATTTAATACATATTAAAAAGTAAAAACATATTGTTATAAAAGTTCGCTGATATCAATAGAGTACTCCTAATAAAACTGTAAATTATTTTTTATCCCAAATGTACAATAAATTAATATTAAATCCACCTATCAATCATTCCAATCGCTTATTTACAAGAGTCATATATTTACTCCATATTTGCGCTGATAAAATAATTTACAATAGTATTTGCTTTGCCACGTGTTAGCACGAGCGTGTAACAGTCGTGTATATTATCTCTAGATCAAACAAATTGGATCAACAAAGTCCTGAACAATATTATATATGTGTTGTACTAAATATTTAGCGTAATGATGATGCAACTTTCGTGTTAATTTCGTGGCTTTTTGCCTCTCGTTATACTAACATTTAAATATTGAAATACATATTGTATATACATATTAAAACGCCTTTCAATTGCGCTTGTTATCTACATCATTCACAAACAAAATGAAAAATAAAGGTCCCAAATGAGATCCCTGGGGAACTCCCAGTGGAATATAATTTTCCTGAATGTTGTTTAATCTTTGAATATTAACAATTTATGTACAATTTTGTAGATACATTGTGCACCAATGATATTAAGAATTTTGAATACCTATTTTAAAAAAATATAGGAAATTTTCATGATGCAATTGATCAAACGCTATACCAAAATCGACTTCATTCTTATACATGCAGTACGTATATCACAACGAATAATATTTCTTGTAGGTTGTAACAGCGAGTCAAACGAACGGCTGTTCCCTATGCCGGGTGGTTTTACCGGGCGGAGCCACCACAGTGGTGGGAGTGGATAACAACCTGACCGTCAGGCGACTGGTCGATAGACTGTTGCAGAAGAGGAATCTGCTGTGCACCGCGTACGATGTTCTGCTTGAAGAGCAGGTAGGATTTACTTATTTTTATTGTGTTTTAATTATTTGACATGGACTTTTTTAAATGTTTTGTGTTTTTTATCTTTATGTAGCTCTATAAATCTGGTTTATATTTTGAGGTTATATGCTATGTGGAGTTTTTGGTAAAAATAATTTTATTTATTAGATGCTCAACATTGAGCATTTTTTTAATTGATTTTTTTTTTTTTTTTTGATGATTGATTGATTTTTTATATCTTAGCGATACGTTACTTGTATATTATGTTGTT